>BSBK01012644.1:0-50509 GCA_027943335.1 Chamaecyparis obtusa
TTTATATATATATATATATATATGTATATATGTAAATATGTATATATATCTATATATGTATGTGTATGTGTATGTGTATGTGTATGTGTATGTGTATGTGTATGTGTATGTGTATGTGTATGTGTGTGTGTGAGTGTGTGTATGTGTAATGTGTGTGTGTGTGTGTAGTGTATGTGTATGTGTTATGTATGTGTATGTGTATGTGTTGTGTATTGTCTATGTATATGTCTATGTATATGTATATGTATATAGTTATCTGTATATATATATTTATATATATATATATATATATATATATATCATATTATATATATATATATATTACTATATATATATACTATATCATATATATATATATATATATATATACTATATATAAATACTAATATTCTGATCATCTTGTAATTTGTCATCTTGAAGTCGATACTTAAATTCAAGCATGGACTCAGGTAGGAGTATTACTGTGATGGTCGTTTCTTTGTTTCTTAATGGTCACCTTGGTTATCTCTAATCTTGAAGTCGATACTATAACTATGTATTTATCTTTAGGATAGAAATTACCAGGGTGTCTTATCCTTCTTGTTTTATTTTATTTTTTAGCTC
The DNA here is from genome assembly GCA_027943335.1 of Chamaecyparis obtusa. NCBI lineage: Eukaryota > Viridiplantae > Streptophyta > Pinopsida > Cupressales > Cupressaceae > Chamaecyparis > Chamaecyparis obtusa. Next base: position 604 of record BSBK01012644.1, read on the forward strand.
TACGCAGGTTAGATTCTTAAGGAACTACTTTTTCCTTTGTTTCTTTCGTCAGCGGTATCCATGCTTCCTTCTGAATGTTACTGCCTTTAGCTCCTTTTTAGGGGGGCCTTTCGAGGTTTTTTCTTTGTATTATTATTTAATGGCTTCTATCTCTCCTCTTCTTCTGATCAGGTTTCTAGTTCAGACATTCTTACAAGTTAGTTCTAACTTTATCTCGTTCAAGGGTTATAAATGCCAAATTTTAATGTATTATTAATCGTGTGTTTGGTTCCATTTGATTAAGAAGCTCGTTATGCTATGATATTTCATGATGCCCATGACCGAGACTTCTGAAGCCAAGCTTCAGATCTTCTCAGCAGGTTCTAAGGGTTTTTTTTTAAAGTAGCAATAGAAAGTTCTTTCTTGCTAAAGCTTTTTAGATCTAATTTTATTAAGATACACTCTTTACTTTATTAATAAGGAACTATAGAATCTTCAATTCATGTACTATGTTTTGTGGACATACTAACAAAGATCTTAGCCAAAAGTTGTTGCAGGAATTACAGCAATCCGATCGTTCCCTCTTCAGTATGTATTCTTGTTTGGCTTCCATAGGACAAGCACGATCAAAGTAGAATTTTGGGAACAAGATAGGAGGCTCCCACCTCTAAATGATGGATTAGCAAAAACAAAGTTACCTTATTGAGAACGAGGCTGAAATTTCTCAAATATATAGACACACACACACACACACACACACACACACACACACACACACACACACACACACACACACACATATATATATATATATTAATAATAATTAATAATTAAATAAAATAAAACTTTAAATTAAATTTTAAATTAAAAAACTCCTTTTTAAAAAAAGTTATGAGACACCCTTGTAGGCACTCACATGGTACTTGTGGTATCCACCGTGGTTCCAACCATGGGAGCCCACAAATGTATTGCAAGCCCCTTGGCCTTGCGGCTCCCACCGCAAGCCTTGTGGTGGCCGCAAGCCTTGCAGCCTCGTTGTGGTGGTGTGACAACCCCACCATGTTTATTTGAATTTATTTTATTTTTTATTTTATTTTTAAAAAAAACTTTAATAATTTTTTTTTAAAAACTAAATATTTTGTACCAGAACAACAGCCACTTTTTTTAATTAAATACGATAAACAAACCCTTTTAATTTTATAAATATATATTTTTTTTTTCCAATTGATTTTCTTTTAATGGGTACTAGGGTTTCTAACAAAACTATTTTTAATATGATTTTCACATGCAATTTCAATTAAATTTCTATGCAAAATATTGAGACAAATTATCTATCTTTTCTGGGTAAATAACCTAATTGGAAAAAACTCATCCAATTTCCTAAAATTTCTTCCTAAGTTTTCAAACAATCCAAACAGAATACCATATCTAATTTAATATCAAACTAATCCAAAATTTCATTAAAATAAACTTGATTAAAACAAAAACCAAATTTTTAATCCATTTGCACAAACAATTCTAGACGTGAAGCAAATAATCTTTTCAAAAGAAAAAAAATTACAAAAAGAAGGTTTCAAACCCTACCTCAAACAAGGCCAAAAATTCGAAAACAAGAAGGATCCAATTCAACCTCTAAAAAATCCAAGCTTTTCAAACATATCAAACATGCCTTCAAAATCTAAGCTTTCCAAAAATATTCCAAATTCATCCAAGAGAGCTCCTCCAAAACCCGATAGACGTGATGGCAATAATACCCAAAAACCTCTTGTAAAGAAGACCTATCCCTCCTAGGGTTTTCTAAAACATGCAATCTCTAAAAAACAAAACTCAACTCTCCACCTAGTTTTCATCAATTCACTTTGCATGATTAATTATATGCCCTTTTCTAATTCCAATTCCTAACTCAACTTTAACTTTTAAATTCTAATTTAATTTATTAAACTGAATGTGCAACTTAAATTGCATATTAATAGTTAATTAACCAATAAATATTTAGCACATTAATACTATGCAATTGATAAATTAAATATTAAATAAATCAACTATACCTTTAATTTCATATTTGGATTTAATAATCAATTAAACCCTTTTATTCCAAATTTAGACTTTTAATTAAGTCTCTTAATTAAACAAAGGTATTTAATTAACTCTTAATAATTAAATGTCCTTATATCTAATATATTCATAGTCATAAAATATAATGATTCTAATCTCACGATTAATCTTAACTTAATTATTTTAAATCAAATAATCCAAACAACAAATTCACTTGACTCACAACACATGAAAAATCAACTAACTTAAATAACCACAAACCACCAAGGAAGGGCTCACGAATTCACATCACCTTGACGAATTCAGATGGGTAGAAAATAGATACTTATCTATTATTTTAGGGCAATCATGGATTGGGTTGGGATTTGGATTTGTATGTTTCCTCCCCTCTCTTACCATTGAGATATTGTGATAGGGCACGCTCATCTTGGAAATTCATAGAAGTCAATTCCTAGTACCTATAAACCTGCATAAAAGACAAGCATGTACATACATGTATAAATACAAACAAGAAATGGTAACCATCGACCAATCATGTGGATCTAGTAAGAAAGTAACTACAACTTCATCCCTCAACCACATCAAGCACGTCAAACAAAAATATAAAACATACACGCTAACCATACACATGCAAGTATGGAGTCAGTAAAACTATAAGCATCAATGATATCCTAACATATAAATCATCATCATGAAATAACCATAACATATTGTATAGGATAAAATATGGATGGGCCCTAGAACAATGGCTTGCACATAAAAGAGACCCCAAAACCAATATTTTACACTTACATTTGAATTGTATTGATATGGAAAGTAAATGTAAATGACTAATATTGAAATTAAGAAATAAAGGTACTTACCTCTGAAAAAGAATCATTTGAAAACCCTGTTAAATGATCTCAATGTTGATTCTCACATCCAAATACCAAAACTATGAGATCTACAAAACCCAGAAATATTTTTCTGAGATTTGAATCAAGTCAAAGTCAAGGTTGTACCTGACCAGGTCAGGGTCAAGGTTGTCCCCAACCAGGTCAAGGTCAAGGTTGTACCTGACTAGGTCAGGGTCAACATTTTTATTCTAAAGTCTGATTTAATTCTATTTGCAGATCCTAAAAGATTGCCGAAAAGGGTATCCAAATTCGCTCTCAGATCTGAGATTTCACACATGTACCTACAAGAAAAATGGTTTTGTTGTTTGTTTGGGGGGTTTGCCTTGGTCAAACCCCAGTTTGGAATCAACCGTAATATTGAAATTGAAATGGAGAATGCTAGCAAGTAGTAGAAAAGATCTAACAATGAAGCTATGCAATTCAATAGATATGAAATTGTATTTTGAATGTAAACAAGTATATTGATATGAAAGCTTGAACACAACAATAAATGTAAATCAAACCTCCATGGTTGTATGCTTGGAATTCACCTTGGTAAGAGAATGAAATGGATCTGAAGATGAAAAAAGGATCTTGAAGGAAGATCACACCATCATGATGGCTAGATCTAGGGTTTGAATGATGAATCTTGAATATTTGAACCAAATCCCTTCAATAGCTTGAATGCATGAATCCTTGATCTTCAATGGATAACTTGGATGGAGAAGAAGACTTGAATGCTTACTTGAATGGAATGCTTTCTTGATCACCTTGAGAGCTTGAGAGCTTGATTGAGAAAACTTGATGTCAAAATGAGAGAGGAAAGCCTCATTTTATAGTGATCTAGGGCACACTCCTCTAGATGGGCCACCTTGGAGAATTAAATCCCAATTAGGTCCTCACCTTTAGAAAATACCTAGATTAAATGCAATTAAAGGATTTACCATCCCAAAACCCGAAATGGCTGACCCAGAGGTGGGAAAATAAATTTCCGTAAGCCCGAAGCCGAAAATTCTAGAATTTGAAATTTTGGAGGAAGGGGTCAGTGTCGAGGTTGACCCTAACCTAGTCAGGGTCAAGCTCAAACCTGACCTAGTCAGGGTCGACCTAAGACATTGACCTTTTTCTCAGGTTGACCCAGAATCAAGTTAGGAGGTCCTAGGATGCCCAGAAACCTAGAAATGATGCCAGAATAGGATAGAATGTCAAGAATAGACATAAAATCCTACGATTACTAAGATGAAGGCTAGGAGGATCCATTTCTAAATCTTGCCTAGAAATAGAGCCATGGAAGAGGGAAATTCAGGAGAATCCTTAAGATCCTAACCTAATTTCACCTAGAATGAAGCAGAAAAGAAGTGGAAAGCGGGGAGAAAACTAGATCAAAGCAAAGATCAATTCAAGGCATCCAATATGACCCCAAACCACTTAATTAGACAGCTAAACACTCTTAACATGGAAGAGCTTCCATTTTAAGATGATACATTAAGCCCCCACTTTAGCAAGAGTATGGATTTGATGCAAACTCTTGGTAAAGGAGAAGAAAGAGAAGATCCTAGTGGATTCACAATGAGATAAAATAATCACTTAGTTAAGGACACAAGCCCCCAGACTAAGGATTCTAACTTGACATACATGCATGAGGGTGTGAAACAATAAAACCAAAAGAACAAGGGCTAGCACTAAACAACCCAAATCAATTAGCATAAGAAACCTCACTAAGAAATATTCCTCATACTAATATCATATTTGGAAAGCTATCATAAAAGCATAGATGATTACATAAGAAAGATAAGAGCAACACTATAAACAACATAGCTTCATGATCCAGTCCTACTAGCATGAAAGCGAAAAGAGAGAAAAGAGAAAGTGATTACCTCACCCGGTAAGATGCCTACCTTACTGTGAATCACCCTGGAGGGAGAGCCCAAAAGGTTCACCCATAAACTATGCTTGCAATTGTAATGCATCTTCTGATGGCTTCCAGAATAACCATAGATCCACCTTCTTGTATCACTATGAATCTGAAATGTGTCTCCTTAGGATTTAGAAACTTATGTGTGTTACCATCGAAATATTTAGCATATAGGTGCGTGTCTTTTCAGGATTTAGCAACTTATGTGTGTTACCTTCCAAGATTTAGAATAGTTGAAACTAGAAATGCATGTCCCTTCAGGATTTAGCAACTTATGTGTGTTACCTTCAGAGGATTTAGCATATTGAAATTTTTGAAAAAATGTGTGTCTCCTCAGGATTTAGCAACTTATGTGCGTTACCTTTAGAAGATTTAGCATATGAATGCGTGTCTTTTCAAGATTTAGCAACTTATGTGTGTGACCTTCTAAGATTTAGCATATAAAAATAGAAAACTATAGTACAAGGGAGACCCTATATATGCCCCCCTCCTTAAGATGGAAAAAACATACTATTTTGTCATGTTAAGGAAAGAAAAAGAACAAGGATAAAGCCTTCTTCAACATCAAGACAATATCCATAGACAACTCCAGTCCAAGCCAAGAAGGTCACAACTCCTATGAGGCCATGGAAGAGACGAATGTAAAGAGATATCATGCAAGAAGTGAAAAGGAAGTAACCCTTAATGAGGGATAGCACACTATTCAATTTCCAAGGTGAGAGATGTATTGACCATGGAAACCCAATGTCAAACAATGAATAAGGTTCCTATCAAGGACATAGGTCCTTAATGGAAACCATAATTTTCATGTATGATTTGATATCACATAGTAGATAAATACTACTTAGCCAAGGAAAGAGGTGAATCCCTAGAAAGAAAAGAAGAGAATACCATAAGGATATGCATGAAATAACAATGCATAGATTTGAAAAAGATAGAAAATCATACCAAGCCCCTGAGGCTAAAGTACTTATATCAAATTCACAATTTGTATGTGCTACTCCATGTGTGAAAATCTGGCAATGCTAAGATCAAAATCTTGAGACCAAAACCCTAGCATGAACAAGTATGAAATACAATGCATAGATTTGACTAAGATAGAAAATCATACCAAGCCCCTGAGGCTAAAGTACTTCTATCAAACTCATAATCCATATTTATTACTGCATGCTTATAGTGCTAAGATCGGAGCCTCTTAATCAAAACCATAGCATGAATATGTGCATGAAATAACAATGCATAGATTTGACTAAGATAGAAAATCATGCCAAACCCCTGAGGCTAAAGCACTTCTATCAAACTCACAATCTGTATTTATTACTTCATGTGTGAAAATAGAAGAGAAGGAGAAGGCATCCTTGCCCCCCAAGTGTAGGAAAAAAGATGGAAGAGGATACCTACTTCACAAAGCAAGGAGATATCCTATTTGCAACAATGTATACTATATCCTTAGCGAGAGATATTGACCCTTACATCCAAGAGTATAGATAATCATGAAAAGGATATGTCACTTATGGAAAAGGATCCTCAAATGAAAGAGATCTTATACACAAGACCCCCACCAAAGAGGAGTGCTTTAGATAAAATATCATCTTCCAAAAGGTGGGAACAAAGATTCAATCATCATGCCTTCCGTGAAGAAAAGCAAGAGGAATCTTTGGAATGAGAGAAAACAACTCTGACACAAAGCAAGAGTAAAAGATTATATCAAACATAATTTGCAACTTAGAGAAGAAGTATCGACCTAGGACAACAACTTCTCATATAAGAAGGTTATCTGTAGTCAAAACATCTGTCAATATGATGAAAGAAGGAAGAACCTTGCCCCCTAGGGACAAAAGGCAAGGGATACCTTTGCAAAACACATGTCATAGAAAAGATATCCAGAATAATAGAAGAGAGCAATAGATGAAAAACTATCATAATACAAAGCATTGATATAAATGAAAGAATAACCAATTAAGCTCAAAGCAGGAACATAATGGATAAAAAAGATAGGAAGAAATATACCTCTTGCCCCCCAATCTAGAGGGAAAAAGAGAGTGAGAGGTAAAATTATGAATAAATCTCAAAGGAGAAGTTTCTTTTCTCTTATATTTATGGATCGAATAATAAGGAGAAGGTACTTTGAAAAATATTTGCACATCATGAACCATAGTTTGAACCTCAACATAAGCATGGGAACAACTAGGAATAGAAGATGAAGAATTAGGAATCATATTAGGAAAGATAGGATTAGAATTAGGAAGATTAGGAATACTAGGAAAAGTGTAGGATGTGATATGAATGGAAGACACAACCAAAGGAACACTTGGAACCACAGTTTGAAAAGGGTTGGAATAGAGATAAGTAATATTATGGTAAGAATGATGTGAGGTAGGATCTTGATATTCCATAAGGTCAGTACTAAGGAGAAGAGCATTAATGGAATGTCTATCTTTCTCCACTAATGCCTCATCACTAGAAGGAATCCTAAATTGAGGTGAAGGATGTATAATGTCATCTTCTTTCGTATAAGGGAAGTGTGTTTTAGAGAATATGTCATCCTTTTGTATCAAAAATTCTTCACAAGGAGGGGATAAATCAATGTATTTATCCCAAATAGGAGGATTATCCACAATGGTTTCATGAGGAATATAGTAATCAACATCGAAATCCAAAGGTTCATCCCAAATAGGAGGATTATCAAAAATGGTTTCTTGAGGAAGAGAGTAACCAACATCCAAATCCAAACGTTCATCCCAAATAGGAGGAGTATCATCCCTATCCATAAAGCACATTGTAGGAGTGTTAGAAGTCCTTAAAGCTTGATCCCTAAAGGGGAAAGAAGCTAAATTGTATTCTAAAGTAGGCTCGTAGAAAAGACATATATTAGGAGAACAATTAACATCAATCCCTAACTCATCTTTGTAAAGGTCAATTGAAGAGGTTGTAGAGGAAGATGAAATAGGAATAGGATCAATGGAGATCTCATTCAAATAATTTTCATCCTCACTTCCATGTACCTCATTAAGGTATCTATTATCTTGAACAACAAAAGCCTCATCAAAGTACTCAAAACAAGAGTCATACATGTTGAATACTAAAAGCATGAAAATGTAAATGTTTTTGTATTTTTAAAGAAATTTTGCAATTTTTTTGGATTTTTGAAAGATAAATGCAAGGGCATAAAAGAAACCTAATCTTAATGCAAGAAAACAAATGATCTAACACCAAAAAGAAAGAGAGTAAGTATGTCGGGTTCACCAAAATGTATAGGATAAAATATGGATGGGCCCTAGAACAATGGCTTGCACATAAAAGAGACCCCAAAACCAATATTTTACACTTACATTTGAATTGTATTGATATGGAAAGTAAATGTAAATGACTAATATTGAAATTAAGAAATAAAGGTACTTACCTCTGAAAAAGAATCGGATGAAAACCCTGTCAAATGATCTCAAAAATAGTTGATTCCCGCATTTTGAACCGAAACTGTGAGATCTACAAAACCCAAAAATATTTTTCTGAGATTTGAATCAGGTCAAAGTCGAGGTTGTACCTGACCAGGTCAGGGTCAAGGTTGTCCCCAACTAGGTTAGGGTCAAGGTTGTACCTGACTAGGTCAGGGTCGACATTTTTATTCTGAAGTCTGATTTGAATTATGTTCACAGATCCTAAAAGATTGCTGAAAAGGGTATCCAAATTCGCTCTCAGATCTGAGATTTCACACCTGTACCTACAAGAAAAATGGTTTTATTGTTTGTTTGGGGGGTTTGCCTTGGTCAGACCCTAGTTTGGAATCAACCTTAATATTGAAATTGAAATGGAGAATGCTAGCAAGTAGTAGAAAAGGATCTAACAATGAAGCTATGCAATTCAATAGATATGCAATTGTATTTTGAATGTAAACAAGTATATTGATATGAAAGCTTGAACACAAAAATAAATGTAAATCAAACCTCCATGGTTGTATGCTTGGAATTCACCTTGGTAAGAGAATGAAATGGATCTTGAAGATGAACAAAGGATCTTGAAGGAAGATCACACCATCATGATGGCTAGATCTAGGGTTTGAATGATGAATCTTGAATATTTGAACCAAATCCCTTCAATAGCTTGAACGCATGAATCCTTTATCTTCAATGGATAACTTGGATGGAGAAGAAGACTTGAATGCTTGCTTGAATGGAATGCTTTCTTGATCACCTTGAGAGCTTGAGAGCTTGATTGAGAAAACTTGATGTCAAAATGAGAGAGGAAGGTCTCCTTTTATAGTGATCTAGGGCACACTCCTCTAGATGGACCACCTTGGAGAATTAAATTCCAATTAGGTCCTCACCTTTAGAAAATATACCTAGATTAAATGCAATTAAAGGATTTACCATCCCGAAACCCGAAATGGCTGCCCCAGAGGCGGGAAAATAAATTTCCCGAAAGCCCGAAGCCCAAAAATTCTAGAATTTGAAATTTTGGAGGAAGGGGTCAATGTCAAGGTTGACCCTAACCTAGTCAGGGTTGGCCTAAGACATTGACCTTTTTCTCAGGTTGACCCAAAATCAAGTAAGGAGGTCCCAGGGATGCCCAAAAACCTAGAAATGATGCTAGAATAGGATAGAATGTCAGGAATAGACATAAAATCCTATGATTACCGAGATGAAAGCTAGGAGGATCCATTTCTAAATCCTACCTAGAAAATAGAACCATGGAAGAGGGAAATTCAGGAGAATCCTTAAGATCCTAACCCTAATATCACCTAGAATGAAGCAAAAAAGAAGTGGAAAGCGGGGAGAAAGCCAGATCAAAGCAAAGATCAATTCAAGGCATCCAATATGACCCCAAACCACTTACTCAGAGGGATAAATGCTCTTAACATGGAAGTGCTTCCATTTTAAGATGATACACATATAAATAACATCATCATTTGCATTTAATCAACATGAAAATAACCAAAAATATCTAATTCAATATAATGTCATACATTTGTATCCTTGTGTATCTTTGAAATAAATATCACACGCATGAAAATGGCCTAAAAGAGTTTGGCAATAAAATTGAATAGAAACCTATGGGAGGGGTATTACACACTCACTAAGAATGTCTGGGGATCTTGGCACTCACTAAGAACGCCTTGATCTCTTGCTAGGTGTTTCTTCATTATCCACTTCTTCTATCTTATGTTCTTGTCCTCCTTTACATTAATGATTATGTCTACATGGTTTTTTACATTTGAAACATAAACTCCTCTTCATTAAAATGCATCTCTTGCTTGGCACTGATGTTCTGTAATCCATTGTTCATTGCATACATAACATTTTTTTCCTCTATTGTCCTTCCTTGAATCTTCATACCTATGTCCTGTCTTGGTTGAGAATTTCTTAGACCTTTCTTTTGAAGAATTTGATTCAACCTTCTTATCATTTTGTATTGATTTCCCCAAGGTTTTTGGTTTAAGGGGGTTTTCTATACTTTTATTTGAGTCATTAAGTCCCTCAACAAACAGATAGGTAAGCCTTATTTGGGATAAGTAAGGAACCATGATCGAAAGATTTTGAAATTCATTAGCAAACTCCTCTATTATTCTAGGCTACTTAAGATGTGTAAGTTCCTTAAAATACCATTCAAGATCTTGTTGATCAAACCTATTGATGAGTTTGTGAGAGAATTCTTGGTAAGAGGTTATATTTTGATGGCCTAGTGAGAGAATCTCATTGTGCCACCATTCATATGTTATCCCTTCTAAATGGAGTATGATGAATTAGAGTGCATCCTCATTAGTAATCAGACTAAGGATAAAGTAGGTGTTTAATTTTTGTAGCCAATCATGAGCTATAATTTTCCTTGACCCATCAAAATATTGGATTATTGCCTTGTTCACTTTATGCTTGAGCTCTTTGTTTATGTGACACAAGGTAGGATGCAAGAGGGGCCAAACAATGGCACACCCTAATGATCCACACTTGAACCACACATGCGAAAGCAACAAACAACAATAGTGAGAGAGAGGATGCCAGATCTTTCATATATTATCATCAAATAGAATTATACATGCTAGGTTGTAAGGCCTTCCCAGTTTAGGCCAGATGTTACAATGAATCTCAAAATTCCTCAAACATGTGAGGATCTGTTACAAATCTCCAAATCCAATGTCTACTATCTTCTATCTAAAACTACCCCTAAACTACAACCAACATCTACATTTATACAAGAAGCTACCAAGCTAAGTCGGCCTTCAAATTCATAATCAATGGAAGGAATGGTCAAATCTAGGACCGTACACTTCCCAATGATGGATTCCAATGTTAAATCCATGATCCAATATAAATGCACAAGTCGGCCACAACAAGAACTAAAACTAAACCTGTCGGCAAGCAAGATAACCGAGCAGCAGATAGACAATGTCGAGCACGAGAGAAATAACTGACCACCCAGGAGAGAACCGACCACACTCGGTAACCAAAGGAAACTAACCAACTACTGACCAACTCAGTCAAAGCAGGAACCGAGCAACACAGACAAAACTCCAAATTGTTTTTGGTGACACATGATTGCCAAGGACCCGAGATGCTCCTACATCAAACATCTGGGATTATTTTGAAATGATTCTCCAAATCATTTGGTAGGTCTAGTTTGAGCTGCATCCAACTCAAACTATGAAATCCATGAACTGTCTTCCATTAGTCTATTCTTCCACTTAACCAAATATTCCATATACTATTTTCCTCTTGTACTTTTGCCAACTCTTTCCTTCAAGATCTGTTCAACTTCATCATTCTGCTTCTTAGGGTATTATGTTGGTACTTTTACTTCTTCATCAGGTTCATGATACTCATACAAATTAGCAATGTTGAAAATTGGTGATATGTCCATGTCATCAGGTAACTCAATTTCATATGCATTTCCACTGTCAAATTTCTTGAGAATCTTGTAAGGTCCAAACTTCTTCATCTTCAACTTCCCATATGTTCCAATAGGAAATCGGCCTTTCTTCAAATGAACCATCACTTCATCACCAACATCAAAAGTTTTATGTCTTCTTGATCTATCAGCTCTGTCTTTATATTTCTGATTATTGTCTTCTAGCTTTAGCTTCACATCTTCATGCAATGTTTTCATGTACTCAGCAAACTTTACTCCTTTAGCACTTTTCTTATTCTCATCAACAATTTCTCTCAAATCAGATATTCCTCTTGTTTGTGTGCCATTCACAATCTCAAATGGTTTCTTTCCAGTACTCTTATTCATTGAATTATTAAATGCAAACTCTGCTTGTGCCAACATAGAATCCCAATTACTTGGTGTGTCTGCTATTAAACATCTCAAAAGATTTCCCAAACTTTTGTTCACAACTTCAGTCTATCCATCGGTCTGTGGGTGAAATGTAGAACTATATTTCAATTCAGTACCAAATTTCTTCCAAAGTGTTTTCCAAAAATATCCAACAAATTTACTGTCCCGGTCAGAGATAATACTCCTCGATAATCCATGCAATCTGACAATTTCCTTAAAGAAAAGATATGCTACATGTACTGCATCTTGTTGGAAACTACAATTGAAGTAATTTTTGTATTTTCATTGATGTCAAACCTTAATTGGTAAGACTATTGCTATTTAAGAAAGTACTATATCTATTTGCATGTTGCTAAGGGGATAGGCAAGGTTGGTAACAACAACACCTAAGGAAAGGTTGAGTTATCTTGATACTTCAATGAGTACTTGATTATGTGGCACAATGATAAGAAAATGTATTGTTTATCTTAGTAAGAATGAAGATGAAACTGGTAGGCTTGACCGAGCATAAGTGAAGAAATCTAGTTTAAGCTGAGTGTTGTTTGTGTCGACCGAGCTAGTGAATGCCGAGTAAAAATAGTGTTGACCAAACACCAGTTAATTGCTGAGGAAGACAGTGTTAGCCGAGGGAACAATTTATGTGGTGACTAAGCTTTCTAGAGAAGACCGAGAAGTTGGACACAGTATTGACCGAGTGTTAGTATTTTGCATTTGTTGAAGAATTCAGATTTCCAGCTAACATCGTTGAATTCTTGAATTATGTAAAATGTGTTGACTTCATTTATTGATTGTATGAAAGCATTTAATGCACTGTAAAATGTTTTATCTTTAAGAGATTCAAGATATTTCAAAGATAAGCTGAAGAACATAATGTAGGATGGATTCAATGAATCTGACCTAACCCTAAGATCTATGAAGGAGATTAAGCGGCAAAAGATGTATTAACCTAATAGAGGTAGTATTAAGGAAACCTAAGCAAGAGGTTGAATACATGGAAAGAAGTGAATGTTGAAAGTATTGTTATTGATTGTCTAAGTAGAAAAGGCTAAAGGAGAAGTGTTGTGATTGCTTGAAGGGTTCTGAGCAAATCAGTGATGGAGATGGAAAAGGTTCATAGTTAGTAAGCTAGCATATGTGTACATAATTGGATCTGATATTTGCAAAGTGAGTTGTATGTTTCTCAGATCAATATTACTGCTACTTTCTAACCATTGTAACAGTCAAAATCCTTTTAACAGAGGTTGACCTAACAGCCATAGGTATAAATCCTTTGAACAAGGTTGCATTCTAATGGAGTGTATGTAAGTCCTATAACAAGGCACACTTTTAACAAAGTGTTTGAAATCCTTTAACCAGGTCACACCTGACAGTGTGTTTGTAACCTTTGACAGGGTTGGCTTTTCACTAAGCTCACTTCAGAAGAGTGAACATAATAATAACATATTACAAAGTGGTTTTTCCCAAATTGGATTTCCACTATAAAACCTGGTGTTGATACTTTTGTGAATGTTTTGGTTTGAACATTTCTTTGTTTTACAAGTTAGATGCTTTTGGATAAGTGAACTGCACTGTTATATGTTTTTGTTATGCAATCAGTAATGACTAAGTAGGTGTTGGTTATTAGATCTGATTTGTTGAAGAGTTTGAAAGATTGTTTTATACATCTAGACCTGAGAACAACTAATTCACCCCCCCCCCCCCCACCTCTGTTGTTCTAAATCATATTAACACATCTGATGTCTTTCTACAAGGTATAAAATGTGCCATTTTAGAATATCTATCCACAACAACAAATATTGAATCATTACCTCTTACTATCTTTGGTAAGCCAAGAACAAAATCCATATTGATGTCAATCCAAGGTTTCTCAGGAACAACAATCAGTGTATACAATCCAGTATTCTGACTTACTCCTTTTGCAACTTGACAAATTCCACAACTTTTCACAAATTTCTGAACATCTTTATACAACTGCAGCCAATAGTACTTCTCCTTAAGCAAATTCCATGTTTTATCAATACCAAAATGTCCAGCCAAACCACTACTATGTTTCTCCTTTATCAGATTAGTTCTCATTACTCCTCTCAGTATACACAACTGAATACCTTTAAAAAACATACCTTCCTGAATAAAATATTCATCCCATTTAGTGTCTTGTTGATCTTGAATGGGTGCTCTACACTTTCTCCATGGCTCAGAAAAATCAGGATCAAACTCATAAGAATCTCTCATCTCATTAAAACCAAGAACTTCAATTTTCATCTCGGTCATCAAATATCTTTTTCTACTCAATGCATCAGCAACTCAGTTAGTGACTCCACTCTTATGCTTTATCACAAATGTGTAACTCTACAAATACTCAACCCATTTCATATGTCTCTGATTCAACTTATTCTGACTACCCAAATATTGTAAAGCCTTACGATCAGTATACAACACAAATTCACTTGGTATCAAATAATGTCTCCATTTCTTTAGTGCTTTAACAATAGCATAGAATTCTTGATCATACACAGAATATTTCCTTCTAGCATCATTCAACTTTTCACTAAAGAAAGCAATAGGTTTACCTTCTTGACTCAACACAGCTCCAATTGCACTTCCACTTGCATTACATTCTACTTGAAATACTTTACTGAAATTAGGTAATGCCAAAATAGGTAATTCAGCTACCTTCTTCTTCAAAGTCTCAAAACTTTTGTCATCTCCATGTGTCCACTTGAATTCTCTTTTGTCTTCTCTCATAGTCTCAGTCATAGCATTACAAATTGAACTGAAATTCCTTATGAACTTTCAGTAAAAACTTGCCAAACCATGAAATGATCTTACCTCACTAGCATTCACAGGTGTAGGCCAATTCAAAATAGCTTCAACCTTTTCAGGATCCATCTTCAAACCATCAACTGAAATAACAAATCCCAAATACACAATCTTTTCTTTCATGAATGAACACTTTTTCAGATTTATCAGCAACTTTTCCTCTTTCAATCTCTACAAAACTTGTCTAACATGCAACAAATGTTCTTCTCTAGTCTTACTGAATATCAGAATATCATCAAGATATACAATCACAAACTTAACCAAGAATTTCTTGAAAACTTCATTCATCAACCTCATAAAAGTACTCGGTGCATTAGTTAAACCAAAAGGCATAACCAACCACTCATACAAACCTTCCTTTGTCTTGAAAGCAGCCTTCCATTCATCACCTTCTCTGATTCTTATCTGATGATACCCACTTTTCAAATCAATCTTTGTGAAATACTTTGCTCAAGTCAAACTGTCCATTATGTCATCCATTCTCGGTATAGGAAACCTATACTTCACTGTTATCTTATTGATTGCTCTGGAATTAGTACACATTCTCCATTCTCCATTCTTCTTTGGTGCCAATACAATAGGTACTGCACAAGGACTCAAACTTTCTCTGATCAAACCTTTCTCCAGCAACTCTTGAATCTATCAGTTCAATTCCTGATTATTAGTAGGTGTCAACCGATGAGGTTCCTTATTTGGTAAACTAGCTCCAGGGATTAGATCCATACAATGATCAATGCTTCTTTTTTATGGAAAACCATAGGTACATTATCAGAAATGATATCACTGTACTCGGTGAGTAACTTATCAATCTCCTCAGGGACATTATCCTCTATTTTCTTACTCGGCTTATTAGGGATTACAATAAAACATACATCATTCCTCTTCAAAGAGTTAACAAACTTTCTTCCTTCCATCAAACAAACTTTCACAGATGTGCAAACATTACTAACAGGTTCTTCCAACAATGGTAACAAGATTTGTTTCCTTCCATCAGCCACAATAGTATACTTATGTAATCTCCCATCATATATAGCATGTCTATCATATTGCCAAGGTCTACCCAACAAAATATGACAACAATCCATAGGCATGATATCACATAACACCTTATCATAGTACTTTCCAATCTTCAAATTTACATAACATTGTTCACTTACCAGGAGTGTATGCTCCTCTTTGATCCATGAAATCTGATAGGGCTTTAGATGTACCAACCTTTCCAATTGCAATTTTGAGGCCATCTCTTCAGATGCCAAATTCTCTAAGCTACCACTGTCAATGATTACCTTCCAAACTTTGTCAAAAACTCTACATCTAGTCTTGAACAAACTTTTTCTTACTGGATCTTCCTTCTTGCTTTCATTCCATAGTTCTCTCCTTACCATCAAGTTATTTTCTTTCTCAAGTTCATTCGGTGACTCTTCTTGCACCAAAGCATTTCTACTGCTACCAACCTTCTTACTAGCCTATGTACATTCAAAAGATCTATGTCCTTCTTCTCCACAATTATAACAAGTTCCTTGAAAACTTCCTCTACCATGTCCACCTTGGTAGTTACTGCCTCTACCTCTAGATGAACTTTCACCTTTCCACTTAGTCTTGCCTTTGTCCAGATTTGTCTTTTCTAGTTCAGATCTACCATTTTCACAATTAGATATACCTCTTCCTCTAGGGAATCTACCACCTCGACCTCTTTGTCTTTGCTCATGTCTCTTGTTCAATTTCTCCTCGGCCTTCAAAGCAAATTGATAAGCCTCTTAAATGTTCTCCAACTTGACCATACTAATTTCCTCTTGGATGGAAACTCTCAAACCATTCAGGTATCTACCAATTCTTTCCACATTATCTTCATCATGTCCAGATCTGATATCTAATCTATAAAATTCCTCAGTATACTCTTTTACCGAGCTATCTTTCTGTCTCAAACTTTGCATTCGCCAAACTAGGTTAATCTGATAATCACAAGATAAGAACTTTCCTTTCAATTTGTTCACCATTTTACTCCATACCTTGATTTTTTCTTTGCCTTTCCTTTTTCTATCTAGTTGCAGATGTTCCCACCATAAGGATGCATGACTTTTCAACTTTTTGCTTGCAATCTTCACCTTCTTATCCTTAGGAATGTTTTCATATTCAAAATACTTTTCCATCTCGGTGATCTAGTCCACCAATTCATCAGAATCTAGCTTTCCACCATACTCAGGCGGATTGAAATGTGGTGTCAACTTCAGATTTGTTAAAGCCTTCAAAAATATTTCTTTGCCTTGATCCATAATAGGAGCAAGTTCTGCATTCACCTGTTCTTCTTCAATTTCATCATCACTAACATCTTCAAGATGTCTGCCTCTTCTTTGGGTTGTTTCAACAACTTCTAACCTAGCAGTAATCTTCCTTAGCATATCTACCAATCCTGAATCTGCATCTCACCTCCCACGAACCATCTTGACAACCCTCTACAATTGGAGGTCAAATCATAATCTGCTACCCCACAATAATCAACTAGGGCTTCAAGAGGAACCTGCAAACCTAGATCCGCAGACCTAGATCAAGATCTCACCTCACTCTAATACCACCTAATGCAAGGTAGGATGCAAGAGGGGCCAAACAATGGCACACCCTAATGATCCATGCCTACACCACACATGCGGAAGCAACAAACAACAATAGTGAGAGAGAGGATGCCAAATCTTTCATATATTATCATCAAATAGAATTATACATGTCGGGTTGTAAGGCCTTCCCGGTTTAGGCCATATTTTACAATGAATCTCAAAAGTCCTCAAACATGTGAGGATCTGTTACAAATCTCCAAATCCAATGTCTACTATCTTCTATCTAAAACTACCCTTAAACTACAACCAACATCTACATTTATACAAGAAGCTACTGAGCTGAGTTAGCCTTCAGATCCATAATCAACAGAAGGAACAGTCAAATCTGGGACCACACAATTTCCAATGATAGATTTCAATGTTAAATCCATGATCCAATATAAATGCACCAGTCAGCCACAATAGGAACTAAAACTAAACCCGTCGGCAAGCAAGATAACCAAGCAGCAGACAGGCAATGCTGAGCACCAAAGAAATAACCGACCGCCTAGGAGAGAACTGACCACACTTGATAACCAAAGGAAACCGACCAACTACCAACCAACTTGGTCAAAGTAGGAACCGAGCAACATAAACAAACTCCAAATTGTTTTTGGTGACACAGGATTGCCAAGGACACGAGATGCTCATGCATCATTATGTGCCTCCTAGGTGACTCTCATCTTTTGTCTTCACAAAATTCTCTAAATGATACAACCTCTCTAATGTGAGCTTGAGATTCACATAAGCTCTTGCAATTTCCTCAATGATATTCATTGGTTGGCCTATTCTTTCTTCTTCCCTTGGTATCTCTTCCCTTGATAAGAAGTGTGGTTTGGGAACTCTAGACAATGGCGAATCATTATTTTTGAATGGTTAGAACTCATATCCCTCCCATTGGTAGAGTTGTTCTTGAGGTTGTTAATTGAATTTCCCATACTTTGTAATGCTTGGAGGAATGCTCGATTGGACCTTTCTAAAATTTAACTTTGACTCATAAGTGTCTAATTTGTTTGTTCCGTAAAGATCCTCAACTCTTGGCAATTTCATTCATGGTGATATTTTTCACTCTTCTTTGATAATTTTGCATCAACTATTCTTCACATGATGGCATGATTATGCTCTAATACCACTGTAATGTCCCCCCTTCTGGTTGCATTGTAAATTCAAAACAATTACCTTCTTCTAACTTGTTACTTTGTCAATTACTTGGAATGAAAACCCAATAAGGTTATTCCACTAAATATCAATGGTTGTCTCTATTGTGGAACTCTCATATTAATGGGATCATCCTTCCTTTTGAGTATTATTGATGATCTGATGTAATAAAAATTATGGCTATCAATGATGTTTCAGTCCTCTTAATTATGCGATGAATTAATTATAATTGTGACGCTTGATGAGATGAAGAATTGGTAATTAAAAATCAATTTTTTTGGCAATCACTAATGATTATAATGTTTATGTTCCTCTTCTTGTAAATTTGTTTGTGCAATGCTCCTCCTATTACTATGGTGTTGCAGCCTTCATATTTAACCTTTAAATCTTTTCCTTGTAAAACTGTTGACCATGACTATGGAATGAACCCACCTTTGTTGAATGCTTTTTAAGTTGTTGAGTGCTCTTATATAATTGATATAGAAAGTTATCTTAATCTTTATTTGTTTGCATCTATAGTTTGGATCGATAAGACTATTTGATTTTCTCCTTATCAATTTATATTGCTTATATGTCTTTTAGCGATATAATGTATTTAATACTAGGTATGTTATTATAATTAATATTACATGATAATATACTAAATATATAATATCAATTTATGAATATTAATATTATATATTATGTGATGATAATATTATTATCAAGATATCCATTTAATTATCATTATATATATTATTATATTAAATAATATATTATTATTATATTAAATAATATATTATTATTATATTAAATAATATATTATTATTGTATTAATAATATGTTATTATATTAATAATTGATTATATCATATTAATTATTAATTATTAATTTTTTAATTATTCTAATATTATATTTATTACTGTGGCATTATTTATTGAATTTAATCTCTCAACAAGGGGCATCATTTGATAAGAAATGAGAATTTTTAAGATTTGAATTTCTTATACAAATACAAACAATGTAAAATTAGAAAATAAGTATAAATTAGTAACACATGCAAAAATCTCAAATTTATAAAATAAATTTCTAAATTCATATATTTTATTTGAAAAATATTTGAAATCAATAATAATATACAATAAATCATAAATAAACTTTTATTTGTGATAAAAAGAATATAAAAATAAAAATAAGTATAAATTAGTAATACATGGAAATATCTCAAATTAATTACGCAAGTTCTTAAATCATTAATATACACAGAAACCTTTATTTGTAATAAAAATAATATAAAATCAAAAATTAATTAAACAAGTTTGTAAGTTCATATGTTTTATTTCAAAAGAATTATAAATTAATATAAATATAAGTAAGTTTCAAAATTCATATGTTTTATTTAGAAAAAAATTTAAATTAATAATAATATGCAATAAATTGTATAGAAACTTCATTCATGACCCCGTCAAGATATACATAGAAGAGAAGAAAGAGTACTGATAGGGGCAGAAAGAAAATAGTCCCCTTCATAGTGTTAGGATTAGGTAATACTGAGAGGGGGGTAAATTAGTACTACAAAACTTTGATCTTTTCAACTTTAAACAATTATAGACAATCCAAAGTAATGCATAAATGAAAAGAGCATACAAGCATAACACATTCATTACACCATGATTTGTTCTCAAGGAAACCCTAGCCAATGGGAAAACCTCGGTGGGGATGGTACCCACAAATATGCACTAAAATATAATATCCTTGTTAGGAGATCTAGCCCTGTTAGGAGCTGATTGTTACATAGTACATTTCCTTGTTAGAGGAATACAAAACCTAGTTAGGGGTATACAAAACACCTGATTAAAGGTGGTGAGCACACTTCTCTTACAACCAATACTTGTCTCAAAATAGTTCTCAAAAGGGGAACAATACAAGCACTTATCTTGCTTAGATAGTTCCAATTGTAGCTCGGCCTCTTACTGATCTCACATCTAATCTCTTCTCTTCTATTCACAAACTTACTTTGTCATCATTATCATACCATACTTTGCTTTTACAAAAACACTCCATACTTATACAAAATCAGCCTTCTAGTCGGCTTCATAATTATCATGCAAAACATAATAATAACTCATGCAAATGTTATCTATGGAGTCAGCGCTCTTACAATACCAAAGAGCCAGCAATATACTTTATTCACCTATCTTAGCACGTTACCATATTCACATTTCCTTCCTTAATCTTCGCAACTATTCATATACCCCATTACATTATTTTACTGCCTTCAAATATCTTCTGAACACTATATCTCACAAATCTGGTAACTAAAACTTATGTGATCTTAACTCAAGCATGTGAATATCCCAAAATACCTCTAGTTAAATTTGCAAGCCATAATACCTTATATATCTTCATCGCTAACCAAAATTGTGCCACTGTACCTTGTCATCCTGATTCTGTACTTAGTCATTTTCATGACTGAGACTCTGGTGGCAATCTCCACAACATGCGATCACTCTAACATAAGTGTTGCCATAAATGACAACCCTTAAGTGATTCCTAGTACTCCAAAACATCATATGCCATCAATCTCTCCCTTTGGAATTGATGGCAACACTTAGAAAAATGACTAAGTGTTACAATACAACTTTCTTTTTCTTTTCTAAAATTTTGTTTCAGTTCTTACTTTTTCTTCTTTTTTTTTTAATTTTCTTTTCTACATACAACTCTGCATATTTCCTTCTCTTCCTCATTTTTCTTTTTTCTTCATCTCCCTTTGACATCAATGGCAAATGTATTCTTAAAAGTGTAGAACTTAAGCACAAGTGGTCTAGTGCTTACTCACCAGATTTAAGACGTCTTGGAAGGAGATTTCCAAGGTCTTAACTTCCTCAATCTATGAACTTATCAGTAGTTCATTGACATGGATTAATCCATTTAGCACATACGACATTGTCTATGCTGCCTTAAGCTTAGTAAGAGTAGATACTGACATTGAGCCTTCAACCTTTATCATCTCTGAGAGATGAGTCTCCAACATTGAGAGCTTGGGAGTCAATAGGCTTCTCAGTGAGACAAATCTGTTTGCAACTCTCCCTTTCTCCATTAATAGTAAGCCTATCTTGTCCAATAGCATGGATGTCTCCTTATCTACCTCTCCCATAGTTTGTGAAGGTGATTCACAATTGTCCATTATATAGTCAAGGCTAGCCCTATCTTTGGCTCAGGCCTCCTCAACATTCTTCAAATGTTTGCACAGATTTATGCAATAGCTATAGAGTTTCTTGCCTTGTGCTACACAACTCTTGGCTTTAAGAGTGGTAGCTTGAAGAATGCCTAAGTCCCATGAAATGGACTTATGAACTTTGCTCAATTTCTTCTCCAAGAAGTTCTTTTCAGCCTTCTCCTCTATTGTTTTTAGCAATGAGTCAAAATGACTATCAAAGCTATCCAATACTATACCAAGATTCTCAACCTCATCCTTGTCTTTTAGGATAACTGGTGAGGGGAGTAGCTTCTTCACTATTTCTATAGCCCTAACCATTATCTTAGCTCTTTTGTCTCCTTTCTGAATTGATCTCTCCTTAGCTTTATCAAAAGTCATAAATGAAAGTCTCATCATCTCATCTTGATCCATGTTGTCCACATTAGAACTGACTAGTTTGGCCACACTTGCTAACAATAGAGATGAATCCAGTCTAACTTCAGCAACCTTTTCTAATTTTGGTTGTCTTTCTTGCTTTTCTTCTTGTTGTAACTCCTTCTCTTGTTCTTTTTCTTCTTGTTTCTCTTTTGATTTTCCCTCCTCTATCTGTTCCTGATCTTCAACCTTCATTGCACTATCCACATTATCCATAAATGGATCATTTACATCCTACAAAGTTTCAAGGCTAATAGGCACACCAGTGACAAAGAAGTCTAGTTGCATGCTAACTCAAGCACTTTCATCTATTGTCTTTGAACTCTCTCCTAAACCCAAGGATATAGGCTTAGAAGCCTTAAGAGGTGAAACCTTTTTAGGCATGTCATACATTAGAATTTGGTCTAATTCCTTTTGGGTGTCCTCAATCACCTCATCATATTTTCTAGCCATAATCTTGACTAGTATGATCTTTGTCCTTAGTAGGGGTTTCAGTGCCTTTATGATTCTTTATCTTTCCTGAATTGACACAACCAAAAACATATCATCAATTGTTTTGTTTCTTATATTCTCATCTTCTGAATGTGCTAACTATTTCATGATTTCCAGTTTGTTGTACAGGTCTTTGGGGACACTTTCTTCAACTTCCAACAAATTCTTCTTAAAAACTAGTAGGTTCTCAATGATAGTGTCCTAAATGATTGCTTGGTCCTCAGGGGTATATCTTTCATAGTATTTGTTTATTGATATCAAATTTCCATCTTTGATAACTATTTTTTGTAGTGATTTCATATCTGGTTTCCACAAGGATTGTGGATTCTTTTGAACCATTTTCTCTTCCTCTTTCTCCATTACCTTCTCTTCCTTCTCCTTCCTCTTTACCTCTATCTCTTTTTCTCTTGGACTGACCTGCTTAATTGTCCTTGATGATCTTCTAGGAATAGCTGCAGTCACAACTTCTTGTGTTTCTTCCTCTTGAGAGACTGATAAATTAACAATGTCATCAGTAGTAACTGCCTTTTTTGCCTATAATGGAATGGGTGCATTAGTTTCCATGCTGGAAGATGCCTCCATCTTATTTTTCATATCTATTAACTATGCTTTTGTAATACCTACCATTGCAGTGATGTCTTCCACAATCTTGCTGACTTTCCTTTCTCTTGTTCTTCTCTGACTTTCTCATATTTCTCCATGTATGTACCCCATCTTTCTTAAGTAGGGTCATTTTCTGCTACCAATACATGCTCTACTTGCATAGTCAGTACTTCAATACTTATCTCATATCCCATAGGATAACAACATTTGGTTCTAGGCTCAATTGCCTCAAAGCAGACACAATCAGTTTCAACCATGAAATAGATAGTGTCCTCATATTTCTCTACTAACTTTTCTAGAATCCTATACCTTTCTTTCATCTGCCTCTGCATAATATTAATCATGCCAAACAATTCTCCATCAACCCAGTCCTTTTTCTATCTTCTATAGTATTCTAAGATCTACAGACCGGTGGATTCATTATATTTCCATGCTCTAGGGTGCATGCCAAGAAAGTTGTGAATGATATGAATGTACATGTGAACTAGAAATGAACCAAACCTAAATGCCTTAGATTTATCCTTCTTTATAACTTTTACATTCTCAATGAATTATTGAGCTATAATTTCACAAAGATTGTACTTCTTGTTCTCTTTTACCATTATGTATGCCATCATTATAACTCCAGCTAATACAGAATTAAGTCTACAACTGTAAAACAACTTGTATCCTATTAGAATTTCTACCAATCTGACATCTTGTAAATAAACATCATTTACTGTCATTTCCCTCTTATCCCATTTGGATTGTGTTAGGGTTTCAACTTATTTTCTTAGATTCTTCTCACTAACTGGTACGGCTCCTTCATTGTTAAGGTATGTGGTATCATGGATCAATTGAGTACATATCTTAATAGCTTGATCACCTATCCATAAGAACTGATCACGAACTCTACTCAGAATTATTTTGAACCATTCGACTTTTGTGAATTCAGTGAGTCGAGTTAACTTGAGTATTGACAGATCTTTCAGATGTTTAAATTCTTCTGCCAAAGACCCATTTACTTCTAACATATTGTTCAACTCATAGAAGATGTTAACCTCTCCAATAATCTCATACTTTCAGTGTATGTATGCCCTAATATCCTCTACATGTAACACACCTATGGGAGTTTGAGAAAACACCCCTTCCGGATCATCCTCACAGGATTTGAATAGATGCCTTTTGAATTTGTATCTAGGTCTATCTACAACATCATAAACTACTAGTGCATCTTTGACTTTCCAAAGATATTAGGTCTAAATACCTTAAACGTGCTTGAATATGATATTTGGCTTCACGTGAACACAAAATCTCTCTGCTAGATCATTGTTCTGCTTTCACACTTCAGATCTCCTTAGTTGTTGATCAACAAATGGTGTAGGAATGAGATCCCTCAAGTCTTTTATTTATCACAACTTGAGTGTGTGCATTAAACACAGGTAGCTCAACTTTGCATGTTGTCCAGTCAATGCAAAACTCACAAACACAGAAGATGAATCTTCAAGTGTTGTGATCCCATCCACAGACTCCACAACATCTTTACTCATCACAGCTAAGCTTGCATGAGCTTACTCTACTTATACAAGGGCTGGATAATTTTTGTTATCTACATCTAATGCTCCCCATAAGGCCATGAGGCCTTCTAGGTTGATACCTCAAAGAAATCATCATGCAAAGACACGACATCATCAGATGTCTCTCCCTGAACCACTTCCTTATTTAGAACTTTTACTTTCCATATCTTCTCATCCTCTAATTTATTGTATTCATTCATGTAATCATTTAGGCTTTTACCACTGTCACTAATATTCTTCCTTATAACCACAAGTGGTGGTCCTTCTGGTTCACTAGATCTCCTTGATCCTCTTCTATTGTCATCTCCATTGTATCTACAAAACTTTGCAATGTGACCTGGATTGTTACATTTGTAACAAATAGGTGGTCTTCTTCTTTCTTGATTAGTTTGTAGCTTACAATACCTTTTTGTGTGCCCAAAGTTATTGCATTTATGACATGTAACCCTAGCTGCAGATTCTTCTCTGACATAGTCTTTCTTCTACCTGGATTGATCATGTTTTCTACAATTTTCCTTCTTGTGTCCATACTCATAGAAATTAAAATAGTAGCTAGTAAAGGGCTTAGAGTTACCTTTACTTCTGCAATCTCTTTTCATGTATCCAACTTTGTTGCATCTGAAACATCTACCTCTAAAGGGTCTGAACTGTTCTCTAGGTTCTTCATTTGTAGGCCTTTCTTTGGGAATAGGTCTTTCCTCATTCTTGGCTTCTTTTGGTTCTTCTTGAGTTTTTGAACTTTCAGCTTCATTGAATCCACTCATATCTCCTTTAGGTTTTTGTCTTGCTCTTTGTTCATCACTCTTCTTATTGCTTGTGTGTAATTTTTCAATGAGTAATTTGGCTTGAGTGAGTTCACCTTTAATGATCTGATTCTATTTATCTAGTTCCTAATATTTATCCTTGTAATGGTCAAGTTTGGTCTTCATTTGTCCTATCTGTAAGTTAGCTTCTTTTAGTGACTCTTCAACTTTGTTTCTTTCATCCTTTTCATGTTGAATCTCCTTGATCATCAAAAGATTGATTTGTTCTTTTTCTTGCTCCAACTTCTTTACTTTGTCTGATGTATCATTGTCTAAACCTTCTTTGATTTTCTCCATAAGGCCTTGTCTTTGATTTTTTACAATCTCAAGTTGTTCTTTAAGTTTCCTCATGAAACCTTCTACTCTTCTTAACTTAAATTTTAATTTGTCATTCTCAACTTTCATCTTATCCAAATCTTCAAGTGCAGCTTCAAAGTTCTCTTGAAAAACTTCTAAATCCATTCTGATCTCCCTTAAGCTGTTAGACATTTTCTTCAAGGGCCAATAACTCTGATACCAATTGTTAGGATTAGGTAATACTAAGAGGGGGGGTGAATCAGTATTACAGAACTTTGATCTTTTCAACTTTAAACAATTATAGACAATCCAAAGTAATGCAGAAATGAAAAGAGCATACAAGCATAACACATTCATTACACCATGATTTGTTCTCGAGGAAACCCTGGCCAAAGGGAAAACCCTAGTGGGGATGGTACCCACAAATATGCACTAAAATATAATATCCCTGTTAGGAGATCTAGCCTTGTTAAGAGCTGATTGTTACATAGTACATTTCCTTGTTAGAGTAAAATACAAAACCCAGTTAGTGGTATACATAAAACCTAATTAAAGGTGGTGAGCACACTTCTTTTACAACCAATACTTGTCTCAAAATAGTTCTCAAAAGGGGAACAATACAAGCACTTATTTTGCTTAGATAGTTCCAATTGTAGCTCGGCCTCTTACCAATCTCGCATCTAATCTCTGCTCTTCTATTCACAAACTTACTCTATCATCATTATCATACCATACTTCGCTTTTACAAAAACACTCCATACTTATACAAAATTAGCCCTCTAGTTGGCTTCACAATTATCATGCAAACCATAATAATAACTCATGCAAATGTTATCTATGGAGTCGACACTCTTACAATACCAAAGAATTGGAAATATACTTTATTCACTTGTCTTAGCACATTACCATATTCACTTTTTCTTCCTTAATCTTTGCAATTGTTCATATACCCTATTACATTATTTTACTTCCGTCGCATATCTTTCAAACATGGTATCTCATAAATTTGGTAACCAAAATTTATGTGATCTTAATTGAAGCATGTGAATATCCCAAAATACCTCTAGTTAACTTCCCAAGCCATAATACCTTATATATCTTCATTGCTGACCAAAACTGTTCCATTGTACCCTGTCATCCTGATTCTGTACTTAGTCATTTTCATGACTGAGACTCTGGTGGCAATCTCCACAACATGCGATCACTCTAACATAAGTGTTTCCATAAATGACAACCCTTAAGTGATTCCTAGTACTCCAAAACATCATATGCCAACACAAAATAACCCATAGTTACATATGAGAGCTTCATAAGAGATCCAATGACTGACCCTAGAAACCTAGAACAACTATATAGCACAATGGGCAGTTACATAAAGCTAGAAGGAGAGAATAAGATACATTATCCTAGATAATTTGATAATTCATACAAATTACATATGTGAAAATCGTAGGATAGATGGAAGAAGATCAAGAAAGAAAATATCTCTGACAGAGGTCTCGCCTTCATATGAAGATATAGTGCTTTTGACGTTGAAGTTGAATAAGAGTACGAGCCTCTTGTTGATATCTAAACAAGAAGAAAACCACAAAAACTAAAAAAAGACCAGAGGGCACAATATTGCTAGCATATAATTAGTCTTCCATAAAAACTAAAGAGACATCAAAAGATCCAAGTTTGAGATTAAGATCAAGAATGGGTCACATGCAGGCCAAGAGTTGTAGGTGAGAAAGAGCCTATGGGGAGGTGAAATTGGAAGAATCTTGCTCTAGAAGACCAACGATTGCAAAAACTATCTGGTGGATGCTATTGACACAATCCTTGGTCAGAAAACCACCGAATTGGTGTAGATCATCTTTGACAGGGTGAAAAGATTGCCTTTTGAGAGCTTTCTTAATACTGTCAAGGACCATGTAGATACCACATGATTACTTAAAATTTCATGATGATGGAAAAGGCCACCAATCAACGTGGCGCCTCCCCATAAATCATATCTTTGATAAGCCTTAGAAACCTTATTTCCTTGCAAGAAAATTGGCTTGACATATCTAGCTGACTATAGATTTTAGAAACCATGCAAATGTATAGACAACTTTGCTTAAAGAAGGAAACCATGATGGTATTTAGCATAGTAGTGTATAATTAGCAATCATTATTGAATTGAGCACAAAACTTATGAAGATTCACCCTGTATAATTGCAAGAAGGGAAGGGAATTCTTTTAAAGAGTTTCCTGTAGAGCATGAGTCCAAACGAATTTTATCACAACCAAAATTTACTAAGCAGTCTGCCAGAGTATTGCCTTCTCTATATGTATGCAAAATGATAAAGCTACTCAAAGAATCAATAAAACCCCATATCTGATGTAGAACATAACTTAAATGCCAATTGTTAATTTTCCTATGAATACAAGCATTAATAATGACAAATGAGTCACCTTCAATGTGCAAATTTGAAAATGACATATTTTTAGCAAGAACCAAACCCTCTAACAAAGCAATTAAAATTCATATATTTTATTTTATAGAGATTTTAAAATATTAATATATAATAATAAAATAGAAATCTAATATTTTGTTTTTAAAAGATTCTAAATAAATATTAATATAATAATAAAATAGAAACATAATATTTTATTTTAAAAAAATCCTAAATTAATATTGTAATAATAAAATAGAATATATATTATAAAATAACATATATTTATCATACATATTATAAAATAATATATTTATATTAGTAAAAAAATACTATATAGTCTATAATAATTTTTGTCAATTTATTAATAAATTTAAGTGTCATATTGACGGTTTTATAAAAATTTAGCCAGCCAATCCATAATGTCTATTAGATTTTTAACTCATCATATACGGTTCAAAAATGGAAAAATGACCAATACGACCATCAAATTTGAAGCCTGGATCCCCTATATGTAATTGCATAATTGATTTGAAGTTATCACAACATCACTTGCTAAATTGACTAGTTGTTTATATCATTGTAATTAAATATTAACTAAGAAAAAATCATTTCTCTAACGAATTATCACTTCACCCTTTGAGTCAATTGCTAGGGGAGAGGAGCTAGAACGTGCACACCCTAACTTTAGGGGTCCATGTGGGTTGTCATGTGGACCCCACACCTCTTTTTTGGGGGGGTCACCCTAGTTGGTCTAGTTGGCAACCCCAAATCAATTGTTTAGCTCATTTGGAACTATCTCACCATATGTTCAAACACGATTAATTGAAGGTAGGTGAAACTTGCCATTTTAATGTGTTGACTGAGACGTGTGCAATGACCAAGGTGGACATAGGATTTTTTCCATATGTGCAAACTCAAGTGTTCATGTGGCATTTCACTATAATACCACCCTATCCACCACCCTAGCCGCTAATACTTCCCGCAACCACCTTTACCCACAATATGCAACTGCATTTACTACTTGTCAAGTCACCTTAGTTTCACTTAAAGGGATACCTTTTAACATCACAATTTGATCAAATACGCCTTCTTCTTTGCAAATCAAGACACCTAGCATTCCTTTCATTCCCACCCATTCTAGAGTCTTACAAATTAGTTGGGAGTCAAAATGTGCTCGATAGAGAACTCTGGAAACATGGAATGCCACCATTATCTACTCGATTATGGATCACCTTCTACTTCAACTTTGTAGATATTTACTTTATTTTTTTATTTTTTAACTTGTTGTTTCCATTTTGTTGCATATTTTCTCACTTTTTTTGTAAAGTGGTTGTAGGAGAAACCTTTGTCTGTGTGTGGGATGCTCAAGATTTTGAGGTGAAGGAGGTAGATGACAATGATGGGCGATGGAAGGAGATATGGGAACTCATTTACCATCTAGTCTTCTATGGAGGTGAGGATACCGCTCCTCACTATTTTCACCTCTCACCATTGGGGCCTGCAATAAAATCTGTGTTGTTTAGTTTTGTTTGCTTATTTCATTGACAATAACCTCCATTGTCTTTTTTTTATGTATTCGGTTACAAACAGGTCTTGTGTGTTGCTTTGTGTTTCTGAACATGATTTATTGTGTTCATTAACACTATTAACCTCAAGGGAATCATACTCTTGTGTTCTAATGTCATTGGCATGTTCATAGTGAAGAAAACTCAATTTTATAGGTTGTCAAGAATCCATGTTCACATGTTGCCTCCTAATATGTATATCAGTGTTGTACTATTCACATTTAACAAGTATTATTTGTTTTCATTTCAAATGTTGGGGTTTAACAATTTAATAAGCTATATGTTTTACAGGTTGACTATGATTGTTAATGGGTTGCACTAATGTTAGGGTTTAAGGGTTTAATAAGCTATCTACTACATGGTTTAACAGGGATTGTTAATGAGTTGCTGTTATTTTTTATTTGCCTATTATAGGGTTCCATTTTTAGTGTTTATGGTTTAGTGGATTTTGAATTATTTATGTGCCATTTGTTGTGTATGGTTATGGCATTTTGACTCCTATTGGTTTCAATATTTTTTTGTAATTGGTATTTTTTAGGTTTTCATTTTTTATGTTTTGTAAGTTTTCATTTTTTGCAATAATCCATTTGTTTATGGGCTTCATTTGCCTACTAATGGATATAAAATTTAATTCCATTTATCAGTTCTAGGGTTTCAAATTTAGTGTTAAGGGTTTTAAATTTTAATTCTAATGTTGGGGGTTAATAATTTAACAAGATATCTATTTAGTGGTTTCAATAGGATTGTAATTGTAATTTCACTTACTTTACAAATTTGGTTATAGGTTATCAAATTTAGTGTTGAGGGTTTGCAATTTCATTTCAAATGTTAGGGATCTTAAAGGTTTAATAAGTTACCTGTTGTATGGTTTTAATACGACTATTAATGGCTTATGAATTATTTTTTATTTTTTATTTTTAGGTTATCAACTTGATGGTTAATAGTTTGCAATTTCATTTCCAAAGTTAGGGATTAACGTTTTAATAAATTGTCTTTTTTATTTCAATTTGAGTATTAAGGGTTATAGAACTCATTTCAATTTATCAGTTGTAGGGTTCTAGAGTTAGTGTTAATGGTTTTCAATTTGAATTCTATTGTTGGGGATCAAGGATTTAATAATTTATTTGCTTGATGGTTTCAATGTGATTATTAATGCTTCCCGAATTCATTCCATTTTATCAATTTTAGGTTCTCCATTTTAGTGTGAAGGGTTTGCAATTTCATTTTCACTATTAGGGATTAAGACTTTGATACAATGTCTATTTTTTGGATTCAATTTCACTCCTAAGGGATATATAATTCATTTCAATTTATTGATTATAGGGTTTCATATTTAGTGTTAAGGGTTTTTAATTTGAATTCCAATGCTGGGAATCAAGGGGTTAATAAGTTATCTGCTTGATGGTTTCAATATGATTGTTAATGCTTTTTGAATTCATTTCATTTTATCAGTTTTAGGTTCTCAATTTTGTTGTGAAGGGTTTGCAATTTAATTTCCACTATTAGGGATTAAGGCTTTGATGAGTTGTCTGATTTTGGATTCAATTTCACTCCTAAGGGATATATAATTCATTTCAATTTATCAGATGTAGGGTTTTAGATTTAGTGTTAAGGGTTTTCAATTCGAATTTCAATGTTGGGGATTAAGGATTTCATAAGTTATCCGCTTGATGGTTTCAATGTGATTGTTAATGCTTTTCAAATTCATTTCATTTTATCAATTTTAGGTTCTCAATTTTAGTGTGAAGGGTTTGCAATTTCATTTCCACTATTAGGAATTAAGGCTTTGATAAGTTGTCTATTTTTGGATTCAATTTCACTCCTAAGGGATATATAATTCATTTTGATTTATCGGTTGTAGGGTTTCAGATTTACTGTTAAGGGTTTTCAATTTGAATTCCAATGTTGGGGATCAAGGGTTTGATAAGTTATCTACTTGATGGTTTCAATGTGATTATTAATGCTTTCTGAATTCATTTCATTTTATAAGTTTTAGGTTCTCAAGTTTAGTGTGAATGATTTGCAATTTCATTTCCACTATTAGGGATTAGGGATTTGATAAGTTGTCTATTTTTGGATTCAATTTCACTCTTAAGAGATATAGAATTCATTTCAATTTATCGGTTGTAGGGTTTCAGCCTTGGTGTTAAGGGTTTTCAATTTGAATTCCAATGTTGGAAATCAAGGGTTTAATAAGTTATCTTCTTGACGGTTTCAATGTGACTGTTAATTATTTTTGAATTCATTTCATTTTATAAGTTTTACATTCTCAATTTTAATGTGAAGGGTTTACAATTTTATTTCCACTATTAGGGATTAAGGCTTTGATAAGTTATTTATTTTTTGGATTCATTTTCACTCCAAAGGGATATAAAATTCATTTCAATTTATTGGTTGTAAGGTTTCAACTTTAGTGTTAAGGGTTTTCAATTTGGATTCCAATGTTGGGGATCAAGGGTTTAATAATTTATTTGCTTGATGGTTTTAATGTGATTGTTAATGTTTTCCGAATTGATTTCATTTTATCAATTTTAGGTTCTCAATTTTACTACAAAGGGTTTGCAATTTCATTTTCACTTTTAGGGATTAAGGCTTTGATAAGTTATGTATTTTTTTGGATTCAATTTCACTCCTATGGGATATAGAATGGTACAAACAATTGCTCCTCTTTCTCTCAAATACCTTTCCTATTCAGGCACGGTGGATGAAATTGTATGGAATGAGTACATCACAGGAAGTGGCGGAGTGGGCTCGTGAGAACAAGGGTTTCAAATTTAGTGTTAAGGGTTTTCAATTTTATTTCCAATGTTGGGGATCAAGGGTTTAATAAGTTATATATGCTTCATGGTTTCAATGGGATTGTTATTTCTTTCCGAATTCATTTCAATTTATTAGTTTTAGGTTTTGAAATTTAGTGTACCATATATTGTCAATTTCAATTCCAATGTTGGGAATTAAGGGTTTAATAATTTGTTTATTTTTTAATTCAATTTCACTCCTAAGGGATATATAATTCATTTTAATTTATCAGTTGTAGGGTTTCAGATTTACTGTTAAGGGTTTTAAATTTTAATTCTAATGCTGGGGATCAAGGGTTTAATAACTTATTTTATTGATGGTTTTGATGTGACTGTTATTGCTTTCCAAATTCATTTCAATTTATCAGTTATAGGTTCTCAATTTTAGTGTGCTAGATGTTTTCAATCTCAATTCCAATGTTGAGAATTAAGGGTTTAATAAGTTATCAATTTTTGGGATCCAATTTCACTCTTAATGAATATAGAATTCATTTCAAAATATCAATTGTAGGGTTTCAGATTTAGTGTTAAGGGTTTTCAATTTCAATTCCAATGTTTGGGATCAAGGGTTTAATAAGTTACCTACTAATGGTTTCAATATGATTATTAATGGTTTCCACTTCCTTTTCAATTTCTATTTTAGGTTTTCAATTTTAGTGTTGATGGTTTTCAAATTCACTTCTAGTGCTAAAGATTAAGGGTTTAAGAAGTTATATGTTTAATGGTTTCAATATTGTTGCTTATAGAGTCCACGACCTTTTTTTTTTCTGCCACCCTAACTAGTCAAGTTGGCAACCCCAAAACAAAAGATGAGCCCATTTTGAATTTATTTGTCATTGAGGGTTTCCATTATAGTGTCAAGGGTTTTCATTTTAATTATTTCAAGTAAAGCTTCAAATTGAAAAATCAAATTGACAAGAGTGCACAAATTAAAGATGTCACACCAACACAACTGATGAACTACAACTAATTGAATACCTAAATGACTTGAAGATCAGTGATTAGAGATCACTGAGTTACTTAAATGATATGTAAGATAATTAAATCAGTCATTATGTTGTCATTGATGTCAACTAGTTTTGATAGTACTTATCATGTAAGTTACAAACATATAAACACGTTTAAAAAGAGAGAAAATATGAAGAAATGAGATATCTACATGGAGAAAGATGGATATGACAGATGAGGATAAGGAATACTTTGGGTAACTTAATGATGAGTCTATGATCTCATATTGTTGACTTGATTATGTTGCATTAATATTTTATGAAGAAGGAAGCAAAATTGTACAAGACAATGTGGTTAGTAAATGAAGACTTCAGTATACACTGAGCCAGTGTAGTGTATACTGAGTGAGAGTATTAACTAAGCTTGTATTCGCCAATGCATTTCTTTGTTAACCGAGTATGGATGAAAGTATTAAATGCTTAGTTTAGCCAACATAAATTGATGAGCTAGAAATTGTTATGATTTTGATATTGAGGATAAAGTTTGTTATGAGATCCACGACTGATAAAATTTAGAGAAGATCTAAAGGATGGAATTGAAATGTGTTATTGACATAACTGTCGAGGAAGGTTTAAGAGGCAAAATCAATGAAGAAGAATAAGCGGCAAAATATGATGGTTGATATGAAAATGGTTTATCTGTCTATATAAGAGATATGAGTTTCTTAATTGAACATGTCAGAAGAAAGAAGACTGCAGAGATTTTGTGTGAATACAGTTTCATGCATGCTTGATCAGACTGGTTGAAGGAGAACCGAATTGTAGAACATTATTGAGCGTCAGAGAGCTATTACCGAGTGAAAGTAAGTTGAGGAAGTGAATTGAAATATTGATCAAAGGATTTGTATGAGCTTAGAATATATCTGAACATCTGTAAATTGAGTTGTATTGTAATCACATCAACTACTATTTTAGTTTAATCATTGATATAGAAAATATCCTAACCAAGTGGACTTAACCGTCTTATGTTATGCCCCTATGTCATTCAAGGAATGTACATTGTTATCTTATTGACCCCATAGTGAATGTTGGTCTAAAGTTAACTGTTAGTCTTAAATCCTCTAACAAGGTCACACCTAACAATGTGTTTGTAACCTTTAATAGGGTTGGCTCTTCACTGAGCTCACTTCAGAAGAGTGAAAATTATTTTGGGTTATCGGTCCCAGGTGGTTTTTACCTTAGCAGGGTTTCCACGTTAAATAATTATGTTACATTTTTTTGTGATGATTGTTTTACTGTCATACTTCACATACTACATATTTGATTTGGTTGGTAATCACAGTGAGATAATTAACTAGTAATCGGTAAAAGGCACAGATAGTTTAATAGTTTATGTTACCGAGCTACAAAATTTATTGAAATTGTTTTGAGAGTTACATCTTTGTATTTGGGACTGTAGGATAACTGATCTAACTAATTCACCCCCCCCCCTCTCTTATTCTAACGATTGGTATTAGAGCACATTGGTTTCTTGGAATAGAGTTTTAAGGACTTAAGCAGAAAGATTACAAGATGTATAAGATGGAAGTGTCGAAGCTGAACAAGGACAACTTTTCTACATGGCAAAGTTGGATGAGACTTCACATATGTAGAATTGGAGATTCTGCATTATACTTACTAGACAATGGCTACATTCAACCACCGACTAGACCTTTGACTCTTGATCAATTGAAAGATTGACATGAACACAACATGACTATGATAGAGATTTTTGTTGCTCTATCTGATGTTGAATTTGAGGATATCAAAGATTGCATTACAACAAAGGAGATGTGGGGTAAACTTGCCCTAGTACATGGTGGTGATGCAAATGTGATGAGAGTCAGAGTTGAAAGCTTGAGAGAAGATTTGATGATATGAAAATGAAGGAAGGAGAAAACATAGTACAGTACTCAAACCAAATTAAAGAGGTTGTCAATGCTATTCATGGAGCTAGTGGTATCATTGAGGAGGATACTATGGTAAGTAAAATTTTGAGAACACTTGTGCCTATCTATGCAATTGAAATATCTGCAATTCATGAAATGAGGTCTGCACCTAATAGCACACTTACTCTTGATAGTCTAATTGGAAAGTTAACCACTTTTGAGCTAAACAATTATGATAACAGTGTTGTACCAACTGTTGAGTCTGCGTTTATGTCTTCTCTTAAGATTGGTAAATCTAGTGGTAAGTACAATATAAGGAATGAAAGTGATAGCAATACCGATGATGAGTTTGATGAACTAGAAGCACTAATGGCCTGGAGACTGCATAAAGGTAAAGGAAGGTACAAGGGTAAATTACCTTTAGCTTGTTTTAATTGCAAAGATGTTGGTCATATTGCTGCTAGATGCCCAAATAGGAAAGAAGATGAGAATGATAGAGATAGATCCTGATGCAGGAGCATCCTAGGATTCTTGGAAATCCTGTATCAACCAAAAATATGTTTATCTTTGAAGGTAGATTGTTAGTTTTGATCTTGGTTTGGTGGAGTACTTTCTTAGTTTGGGGGACTGGTTGCTCGGTTTATGTGGTTACCAGGGTACTTGATCTCTAAAGAACACTCAGTAACTGAAGGTGTTGGTTGTTTTTGGTGCTTGATGATAATTATGTTACTTAGTCATGCTTGGCGTGGTCGGTTGACTGGTGCTCAGTGTTCTTGCTTATTGACTGGATTATTTTGTTGGATCGGCTTGGCCAACTAGTTCTATTGATTTGGGTCACGCTCCTTGAGTTATGGATTGATCATTGGATGTGTGGGGACCTAGATCTGGCGTGTTGCATTATTTTATGTGGATCTAATGATCGTTGGGGCCATCTTTGAGAGTTTATTTATTTTGTCAGGCTATGTGAGAGCTTACTAATGTTTTAGCATTTAATATTTGTTTGTAAGGGTTTATTGTTTCATCAGTCGACTTGTGGTTGGGAATCAATATTTATAGGATGCTTGGGTAGTTTTTTAGGGGCATCAGATAGTGGGAGTAAGGTTAGTAGCCTACGAGCTTAGGAGTAGAAAGATTGCTTGGAAGTTTGAGTACAAGTTTAGATCTTTCCTAGGTGCCTACCAGTTTGTTGTGTGTTGTAGACCTAGGCTAGCTAAATACTGATGTTGTGGAAAAGATTTGGATCTTGTGAGATCTTGTAGATTGTATTTTCTTTGTATCTAGCCATAACCGGGAAGACCTTATAGCCCAACACATTACATGTAATTGGTGATTTGATGAATAAATACTTCTATTTTATTTCAGATCTGTTGTTGTTATTGTGTATTTTTGTTACATATTGGTTTGACTGCAAGGTCAGTCAATCCTTAATTGGATCCACCAGCCTTAACTACATCAGGTGGTATTAGAGTGAGGTTGGTTCTTGTTTGAGTAAAGTCTATTCCTATTGGAGCTGAGTGGATCTTGTGTGTTCATGTCTAGATCTTGATTTGAAGATGCCTCTAAGGATAAATCGTGAGATCTCAGAGGAAGAGGAAGCTACTAGAGAATTTAGTCTTGATGATTTTAGGGCTTTGCAAAAACAAGTGCAAGACCTACAAGAATAATTGAGAAAGAAGAAGCCTACCTTGAAAGAGAATAGTGATGATAAATCTGAGGAAGATCATTTTGAAGAAGCTATAGAAGAAGCTAGAGAGCCTGAGGAGAATCAAATTCTAAAAGCTATGTCTAAGATTGGGAAAAGACCTAAGATTGAAGTTTCTACATTTGCTGGAAGCCTTAGGCCTGAGGATTTGATTGATTGGATCAATGAGATTGATGAGTACATTGAGTATGAAGAAATAGAAGATACTGATAGGGTTAGATTTGCAAAGACTAAGTTGAAGGGTCATGCAAATATTTGGTGGAGAGAAGTTCAGTTGGAAAGAGGTAGAAGAGGAAAAGAAAATATCACTAAGTGGAACCAAATGGTTGACAAGTTGAAGAAGCAATTCATTCTGGTGGATTATGAATTGAACATGTTTAAGAAGATGCAAGCTTTGAAATAGACTAACAAATCGATACAGGAGTATACCGAGGAATTTTACAGAATCCTAATTAGGACTGGTCATTCTGAAGCTGATAAAGAGAAGGTTGCTAGGTATGTCTATGGTTTGAGACCTAGTATTTAGGAAGAGTTACTGTGCGAATGACAACAATTGGTGATGCTTATTAGATGGCATTAAAGATTGAAGAGAAGCTGAATAAGAAGTTTGAACGAAGACAAAATAATAGGAACTGAGGTGGTAAAACTGGTGAGACAGTTGCTGAGAGTAATATGACAGAGAATCCTAAGTCTGATGTGGGATCTAGCAGTGGTCAAGTTACTAAGAATACTGGACAGAGAGGAAGGTGGAAGAATGAGTTCATCGGTACTTGTTATAACTGTGGTGAAGCTGGTCACCAAAGTTTTTGTTGTCCTAAGAAAAGAGTGGCACTGACTGCTAAAGAAGATATTGTGAATGTTGCATAAAAAGGTGAGACACTTATCACTAGGAGATTAGCTGCATGTGTCCATGAACTAGTACAAAGGAGAAATTTGTTCAGAACCAGATGTAAGTGCAAAGATAAGGTATGTAATGTCATAGTTGATGGTGGCAGTTCTGAGAAGTTTGTTTCAGATGAAATGGTTAATAAATTGAGTTTGGAAAGAAGGAAACATCCTAATCCTTGTCAGATTAGTTGGATACAAGATGTTTCTAAGGTTAGGATTGAAGAACAATGCTTGGTTAAGTTTCAAATTGGATCTTACCAGGATGAGATATTGTGTGATATATTGCCTATGGATGCTTATCATTTGTTGCTCGGTAGACCTTGGAAATTTGACAGAAATGTCTTGTTTGATGGTCATGCTAATACCTATGTGGTTAGGCATGAAGGAGCTTGACATAAGTTGATACCTTTACAGGAAACAGGGGTGAAGGGATGTGAAGTTATCAGGTGTTGTCCTTATGACAAACCTCAGGAGCAAAGGATTGAGGAACCTATTCCTACAAAGCCTAGTTTGAAGGAGAAGGAGAATGATATATCTGAAGAGTTGGTTGAGATTAAAAAATAGATGGTCTTGCTGGTAGAGATGGTACTACAGATGGTGAAATTTGTGACACAAAAAGATGTAGATGGTATTGAGTTGATTGAGGCGTCTAGAAAGGATGAACCTTACCCAGGCACTGATGTGGTCGGTAGTGGTCAGAGTTGGTTGTTATCAGTTACCGATTGGAAGGATAAGAAAAGTGGAAAGCAGAAGAACTTTCTGCATGAGACAGTGAATGAAGTGAAGACTACTTGGGATGAAGGACAAGAGGAGATATGGGTTAAGAATAGATTTGGCATACCTGTTTTCATTCCCTTGAGGCATTCCTGATTTCCTTATGTGAAAATATTTCTTACTTGGGGTGTCTGATGTAGGAGCATCCTAGGATTCTTGGCAATCTTGTATCAACCAAAAATATGTTTGTCTTTGAAGGTAGATTGTTAGTTTTGATCTTGGTTTGGTGGAGTACTTACTCAGTTTGGGGGAATAGTTGCTCAGTTTATGTGGTTACCAGGGTACTTGGTCTCTAAAGAACACTCAGTAACTAAAGGCATCATTTATTTCTCGTGCTCAATGATAATTGCGTTACTCGGTCATGCTTGGCGTGGTTGGTGTTCTTGCTTACCGACTGGATTATTTTGTTTGATCGGCTTGGCCGACTAGTTATGTTGATTTGGGTCATGCTCCTTGAGTTATGGATTGACCGTTGGATGTGTGGGGACCTAGATCTAGTGTGTTGCATTATTCTATGCGGATCTGATGACCATTGGGGCCATCTTTGAGAGTTTATTTATTTTGTTAGGCTATGTGAAAGCCGACTAATGTTTTAGCATTTAATATTTATTTGTAAGGGTTTATTGTTTCATCAGCCAACTTGTGGTTGGGAATCAATATTTATAGGATGCTTGGGTAGTTATTTAGGGGCATCAGATAGTAGGAGGAAGGTTAGTAGCCTGCAAGCTTAGGAGCAGGAAGATTGCTTGGAAGTTTGAGTACAAGTTTAGATCTTTCCTGGGTGCCTACCAGTGTGTTGCAGACCTGGGCTACCTGAATACTGATGTTGTGGAAAAGATTTGGATCCTATGAGATAATTTAGACTGTATTTTCTTTGTATCTAGCCTTAACATTAGTTGGCTATGTGAGAGCCGACTAATGTTTTAGCATTTAATATTTGTTTGTAAGGGTTTATTGTTTCATTAGCCAACTTGTGGTTGGGAATCAATATTTATAGGATGCTTGGGTAGTTATTTAGGGTTGTCAGATAGTGGGAGGAAGGTTAGTATCCTGCGAGCTTAGGAGCAGGAAGATTGCTTGGAAGTTTGAGTATAAGTTTAGATCTTTCCTGGGTGCCTACTAGTGTGCTATGTTTTGCAAACCTAGGCTAGCTGAATACTGATGTTGTGGAAAAGATTTGGATCCTGTGAGATATTTTAGACTATATTTTCTTTGTATGTGGTCGTAACTAGGAAGGCCTTACAGCCCAACACATTGCATGTAATCGGTGATTTGATGAATAAAGACTTCTATTTTATTTCAGATCTATTGTTGTTATTGTGTATTTCCACTGCATATTGGTTTGGCTGTAAGGTTGGCCGGTCCTTAATTGGATCCACTAGCCTTGACTACATCACATCCAGAGGTGGAAGCTATGGTAGAAGATACAACAGAGATAACCAATAGTACAACAAAGACAACCAATAGTACAACAGAGATAACTGAGATCACAAAGATAAAGGTAAAAAGGTATGTTATGTTGCTTAAGAGAATGACACTGACACCGACACCGACACAGATAATGACACTAAGGTGGTGTTTGTTGCAATGAAAGATGATTTAGAGGAAGAGGAAAGGTATGTAGAAACAACACTCATTTCTAAAGTTAGTAAAAATGAAACTTGGATCATTGATAGTGACTGTACACATCACATGACTGGTGATGAAGATAAGTTTGATCATCTTGAGCATTATAATGGAGGATCAATAAAAATGGCTAATGAAACACCTTGCATGGTTAAAGGAAAAGGATCTTTATTGATAAATGATAAAATCAAATGTGATAATGCTTATTGGGTAAAATGAGTGAATTACAATTTGCTAAGTGTGGCACAGCTTAACAACTCAGGTCACCGAGTGGCATTTGAAAGCAAGAAGGTGAGAATCTATGATGAAAGTGGAAATCTTGTCAGAACAGGAGGACAATCAAAAGGTAACTTATTTTATCTTAACAATGCTGAGACTTCTTGTTTACTGGTGAAAAATGAAGATGCATAGTTATGGCATAAAAGGTTATGTCATGTAAATTTTGATAACATGATGAAGATTAGTAGAAAAAGAAAAGTTAAAGGACTACCTAGCCTAACTAAACCTGACCATGTTATGTGCCATCAATGTCAGAAAGGGAAGATGACAAAATCTAGCTTTAAAAGTAAAGACTATTCAACAAAAAGAATCTTGGAGTTAGTTCACACTGACCTATGTGGTCCCATGAGAACTCAAAGCTACTATGGTGATAGATACTTTATTTTGTTTGTTGATGATTATACTAGATTGATGACTGTCATGTTTTTAAAAGAGAAATCTGAGGCATTTAAAATGTTTAAATGGTACAAGGCTAAAGTAGAAAAAAAAACTGGAAAAGAACTAAAATGCTTGAGGTTTGATAGAGGTGGTGAGTTTATTTCTGATGAATTCACTAACTATTGTAATGAGCATGGCATCAAAAGATAGGTTTCTACACCTAGAACACCGCAACAGAATGGGATTGCTGAAAGGAGAAATAGATCTATTGTTGATTGTGCAAGAACACTAATGATAGAGAAAAATGTTGCACAAATGTATTTGAGAGAAGCAGTAATTAGCACACCTGTATATGTCCTAAATTGAGTTCAACTAAAGAAAGACACAAACAAGACACCCTACGAGTTATGGTTTGGATACACACCGAGTGTAAGTTACTTCAAAATTTTTGGTAGCAAATGTTTTATTTTGAAAGATGATTAGAATGAGAAATTTGACTCTAAAGGTGATGAGGGAATATTCCTTGGATATTCTACTAAAAGTAAAGCTTACAAGTGTTTGAATAAGGTTACTAATAAGATGATTGAAAGTGCTAATGTCAGAGTTGATGAATTTGCTGATAAAAATGATGAAGAAAGCAATAAGGAGCTGGAAGACTATGGTAGATTTGTTTATGCTGAACATCCAAAGTACCTACCAAAGCCATAGGCTAAGTCGACTGAACATCAGGAAAATAACACTGAGGAACAACAAAGGGAAATCGAGGATCGGGAAGAAGTTGTCGAGCAAAGAAATGAAACTGAATAGAATGAAGAACAAAGAAGAGATCAAGTGCTAGCAAGATTTGTTAGAAGACATCATCCTAAGAATCAAATCATTGGAGATAAACAAGCAGGAATGATGACAAGAAGTAAGTTAAGACAAAATGTATGCTTAGTTTGTGAATTTGAACCTAAGAATGTTAAAGTTGTACTCAAGAATGATGAATGGATCAATGCTATGAATGAAGAGATTGAACAAATTGAGAAAAATAAGACATGGACATTAGTACCTAGGCTGAAAGATAAAAATGTTATTGGTACTAAATTGATTTTTAGAAATAAAATGAATGAAAATGGAGAGGTTACAAGGAATAAAGCTAGACTTGTTTGCAAGGGATATGCACAAGAAGAAGGTATTGATTATGGTGAAACTTTTGCACTTGTTGGTAGACTAGAAGGAGTCCACATGTTACTTGCATATGTTGCACATAAGAAATTTAAGATATATCAAATGAATGTTAAGTCAGCTTTTCTGAATGAAATACTATAAGAGGAGGTCTACATAGAACAACCAGAAGGATTTTTTGATCCGAATCAGAAAGACATGGTATGTAGAATACATAAATCTTTATATGGATTGAAGCAGGCACCAAGAGCATGGTATGAAAGGTTACATACTTATCTTTTAAGTATTGGTTTTATAAGAACTAGTGAAAACAACAATTTGTACATGAAAGGAGGATCTGATGATACTATTTTGATTGCTGAAATATTTGTGGATGATATAATCTTTGGAGGAAAATATCATATTTGTAAATCTTTTGCTTATGAGATGAGAAAGGAATTTGAAATGTCAATGTTTGGAGAGATTAAATTCTTTCTAGGCTTGCAGGTTATTCAAAAAAATGATGGAATTTTCATCACACAATCAAAGTACATTAAGGAAGTATTGAAAACATTTGGCATGGAATATGCTAAATAGTAGGAACACCGATGGTTATAGGCTACAAATTGACAAAAGATGATGAATCTACAGAGTTAAATCAGACATTGTACCAATCTATATTTGGTAAACTGATGTATGTAGTACACAATAGGCCTGATATTGCACATGTAGTGGGGATTGTGGCTAGATTCTCTGCCAATCCAAAGGATTCACATATGGTTGCAGTGAAAAGAATCTTGAGATACTTAAAAGAAAATAGAGGATTATGGTTTATGGTATCCTAAGGAAGGCAAATTTGAACTAAGAGTTTACACCGACGCAGATTGGGATGGAAATATAAATGATAGAAAGAGCACAACTAGAGGAGCATTTTTCTTTGGTGAAAGACTTGTAGCTTAGACAAGTAAGAAACAACCTTGTATTTCTTAGTCTACTGTTGAAGTAGGGTATGTTGTTGCTGCTACAAACTATTCAAACATTGCTTATATCAAACAAGTGTTGGAAGGGATGAATGAGGTAATCACTAAGCCGGTGATTATATATTGTGACAACACTAGTGCTATAAATATTTCTAAGAATCATGTGATGCATTCAAAGACAAAACATATATCAATTAAGTATCATTAATTAAGAGAAAAAGTACAAGAGAAGCAAGTCAAACTGGAATATGTTACATCAAAGGAGTAACTTGCCGATATGTTTACCAAGCCTCTATCGAAGGACACTTTTGAATACTTGAGGACTAGACTTTGGGTTTGTCCCCTGGCTACCAGTCACTAATGTGATCTGGAGGTTGCATCAGCCTATTTTTTTAAGAAGATCATTCATGTTGATGCAACATAGCTCACACTTTGGATTATGTCTAAGGTTGTGAAAGATTTGAGGAGCTAGAACATAGAATTTGCATATCAGTATACAAAGATACATTGTCTGCACCGAACAATAGAGAGTTACTTGGTTATTGCAGAGCTGTATGTTTTATGTTTTTCTTTGGCATTGATGTCAAAGGGAGAGAAGGCTAT
This sequence comes from Chamaecyparis obtusa, assembly GCA_027943335.1. Classification (NCBI taxonomy): domain Eukaryota; kingdom Viridiplantae; phylum Streptophyta; class Pinopsida; order Cupressales; family Cupressaceae; genus Chamaecyparis; species Chamaecyparis obtusa. The sequence goes on from BSBK01012644.1 coordinate 44,667, forward strand.
AGTATGAAAATCAGATTGGATAGGAATCAGAGAAAGTGAGAGTTTGAATATCTGTTGCTGAGAACAAGAACCTAAGAATTGAAAAGATCGAATCCACAGGGAGAGAAAAGATGTAGGAAGAGTTTGCATGTAAATGTCTATTATGTAAAGTAGTGATTAAACATATTAAATATCAAGCTAGGGAGAGCTTACCGAGCTACAACATTTACTTACATAGTTGTAGAATACATGTTTGGTATGTGTATGGCATATTTCATATTTGCTTGTGTTGCCATCAATGCCAAAGGGAGAGATTGATGAACTACAACTGATTGAATACTTGAATGACTTGAAGATCAGTGATTAGAGATCACCGAGTTACTAAAATGATATGTAAGATAATTAAATTAGTCATTATGTTGTCATTGATGTTAAGTAGTTTTGACAGTACTTATCATGTAAGTTACAAACATATAAACATCTGTAAAAAGAGAGAAAAGATGAAGAACTGAGATATCTACATGGAGAAAGATAGATATGACAAATGAGGATAAGGAATACTTTGGGTAACTTATTGATGAGTCTATGATCTCATATTGTTGACTTGATTATGTTGCATTAATCTTTTATGAAGAAGGAAGCACAATTGTACAAGATAATGCGGTCGGTAAATGAAGACTTTAGTATACATGGAGCCAGTGTAGTGTATACTGAGCGATAGTATTAACTGAGCTTGTATTTGCCAACGCATTTATTTGTTAACCGAGTATGGAGAAAGTATTAAATGCTTAGTTTAGCCGACAGAAATTGATGAGCTAGAAATTGTTATGATTTCAAGATTGAGGATAAAGTTTGTTATGAGATCCATGGTTGACAAAATTTAGAGAAGATCTAAAGGATGGAATTGAAATGTGTTATTGAGACAACTACCGAGGAAGGTTTAAGAGGCAAAATCAATGAAGAAGAATAAGCGGCAAAATATGATGGTTGATATGAAAATAGTTTATCTGTCTATATAAGAGATATGAGTTTATTTATTAAAACATGCCAGAAGAAAGAAGACTACAGAGATTTCATGTGAATATAGTTTCATGCATGCCTGATTAGATTGGTTGAAGGAGAACCAAACTGCAGAACATTACCGAGCATCAGAGAGCTATTACCAAGTGAAAGTAAGTTGAGGAAGTGAATTGAAATATTGATCAGAGGATTTATATGGGCTTAGAATAGATCTAAACATCTACAAATTGAGTTGTATTATAATCAAATCAACTACTATTTCAGTTTAACCATTGATACAAAAAATCTCCTAACCGAGTGGACTTAATTGTCTTATGTTATGCCCCTATGTCATTCAAGGAATGTGCATTGTTATCTTATTGACCCCATAGTCAATGCTAGTCGAAAGTTAACTGTTAGTCTTAAATCCTCTAACAAGGTCACACCTAACTGTGTGTTTGTAACCTTTAATAGAGTTGGCTCTTCACCGAGCTCACTTCAAAAGAGTGAAAATTATTTTGGGTTATCGACCCCAGGTGGGTTTTCCCTTAGTAGGGTTTCCATGTTTAATCATTGTGTTATGTGTTTCTGTGATAATTGTTTTATTGTCATACTTTACAAACTGCATATTTGATTTGTTCGGTAATCATAGTGAGATAATTAACAAGTAATCAGTAAAAGGCACAAACAGTTTAATAATTTATGTTATGAGCTGCAAAAAATTTTGAAATTGTTTTGCATCTTTGTATTTGGGAATGTAGGATAATTGATCTAACTGATTCACCCCACCTCTCAGTTATTCTAACATACAAGTAGACAAACAAACTAACTCATTCTCTCACATGGCCATTACTTCCACCACCCTAATTTCCATTACTTCCTGTAACCACCTTATGCTACAACATTCGGCCGCATTTACTATTCGTTAACTCACCTTATATTTGGCTAAGGGGATGCCTATTGACATTACAACTCCATTCAATACTATTTTTTGAGCTCTCCCTTATGCCACCATTGAATTAATTTCCATGTATCTACAACATCTAGTGATTCCTTCATGTTCATTTATATTTCACATCATTGCATGTTTACAAACTTACCTAATGTTTTTTGTATTATTTCCTTCATGTCCATTTCACTTACTATTTTGTATACCCTTTCTAGTTGTTTGGCATCCTCACGATTTGGAATTCAATTCACTTTTACTTGTTTATTCTTTCTATATAAGTGATAGATAATGTTAAAGCATCAATTTCCATGCTTCTCATAGTAAAGATGTTTGGCGTCCATTATAGTAGATTACGTGTAATGGTAAAAATGTTATGCTTATGTCTTTAACTTATGTTTGGACAATCTCATTTAAGGCATTGAAAGTGCCCTTTACTTTAGGGTGTCATAAAATCTCTTTAGAGTAGAAAGGCTTGTAAGTCACAACTTTCCATAGAACAAGAATAAAAATAGTTGTTTCGATTTCGGAGCTCCTTGGGTGATACTAATTGAGAAAAATTGACACAGGTGGTGTTGACATGAACAAAATTGAAGATATGGAAGTAGTGACTAACACTTCTTTATATATATATATATATATATATATATATATATATATATATATATATATATATATATATATATATATATATATATATATATATATATATATATATATATATATATATATATATATATATATATATATATATATATATATATATATATATATATATATATATATATATATATATATATATATATATATATATATATATATATATATATATATATATATATATTTCGATGGACATGTAGCATTACAATGCACTTTGTATAGTCATATATACTATTAGATCTGTAATGCATGTTTGATTTTGCCTGAGTCTAGATTTGGAGAATCCAAATCACAAATAAGTATGGTAACAGTAGTCATATTCCTTCCTCTTTTTCAGTTATGGTGTTTTCAATCCTACTCTTACCAAACTTATTTGTGATTTTGGATTCTCTGCATCTGCATCAGGTAAACATCTTGTGGTCACTTCAATGTTAAACTACCTACATTAATAGTCATAGTGAAAGCATAAAATAGATAACATATTAAACCCTTTATCCTTGTTTTAGACAATAAAGCAGATGACTTATTAAACCCTTGATCCCTAACATTATAAATAAAATTGAAAACTCTAAACACTAAGATTAAAATCCTAAAAATGATAAATTGAAATGAATTCTATGTATGTATGCATGCATTTATGTAACTACATGTATGAAAATGTATCTATGTATGTACATGTGTATATATATACATGTGTGTGTGTGCATGTATGTGCATGTATATATATAGATATGTATGTGTATGTATGTGCATGTAACTTTGTAGGGGAGGGGGGCCTGAACATGCACACCCTAACTTCAAAGGTCAACAATATCAATTCTATTAACACTCTATTTTACAATGTGATGTGATGATTGGGCCAAGGTGTGATAAATTTTAGTGTACAACCACAAACAATTAAAGTGTTATAAATGAAATGCAATCGACCTTTTATTGATATATGTAATTCTTAGAAACAAATAAGTGATTATGTTGCACTCATACATTCCCAAGTAGATCTGCATAAAATAGTGCCAATATCAAATAGAATGATGACACTCTACTAAATAAAAGCCTCTTGGTGCAAGTAGCTATTGAAGTGATAAAAATATATTTTTTCAGTTGACCTTGGCTAGAAGGTATCATTAACAATCACATTGACCTAAAACTGATAAAGTGAAATGAAGTTGGAAAGCATTGACAACCACATTGAAATCAAGTAAATAAATTATTAAACCCTTGATACCAACATTGGAATTCAAACTGAAATCCCTTAACACTAAATTGTTCACATCTTTTCTCAATCATCATATTACATGTTGCAGATTGCATTTACATATCACTTTTACAGATAAGACAAAGTTGAAAACAAAATACATTGCAAATTACTAAATCTTCTTATTCAAATATTGGCTCAATCATCATATTACATGTGACACCCTTGCATTGACATATAAATTAACAAAAAAGAACATAGTTTGAAATAAAATGCATAGAAATTCACTATAAACCAACAATGAAAATCATACGTAATTTAGAGAAACTGAGTAGGCAAAGTAGGTGGTGGTGAGGTGGGAGATGGCCTTGATAGTGCAATGAGAGCTATTTTATCATCCCCTGATGAATTTTGAGAGCTACTCAATCTAGCTTATATTGGGATGCAATATCCACCTTTGCTAGCATATGTTGGGACCCCTCCACTGTAGTTATGAACAATAGAAAACATAATAGATGGTGAAGTTGGTGCACAAGTATAAGTCATTGAATAGTTTGGGATGTTGATGTTGATCATATCCACATTATGGGATGGCCTTTAGGAAATGACATAGATTGAGTGGATGGATTGTTTAACATCTTATTTCTTTCTAAATTCTTGTGTTACTCCTCAATCCCCCTTTCCTCAGCCTCATGTTCCTTCATTTCTTTTGCTCACTTTTGTCTCTCCTCCTTGTCCTTCTTATTTTGTTCTTTCAACCTTTCATTTTCCTTACGTTGAATCTTATTTTATTTTCTCTCCTTATATTTGTTTTCCTTTGCCAATTTGCATGCAACCTTGTTTTATATGATATGTTATTTCTTCCTCTCTTTTATATCCTCTAGTACTTTCTTCCTTACCTCTTTCTCCATCAACAATTCCACACAATCATTGGATGTTAATAGATAGGATTGACAATTCAAGAGGATCCCTTTGTCAGTCAACCTACCCTGATTTTGGTTGATGATTTGGATGGGTAGATTTAAGAAATCACTCAACAACATTTCCTATTGATAACCCAGTGTCTCAAATACTTGTGATAGTATGCTTTCATCTTCCTCATTCCCATCTTCACATGTTTCTTGTATCATATTTGCATCCACATCACTATCTGGTTGCATACATTATGCATAGTAATGTATAATTTATAGCACAAAAGTAGTGGGTGGTGTAGGGAAAGTGAAAGAGGAATCTTGTTTTGGGGTGTGCAAGTCCACACCCAAATTCTAAGCCTCTTTTTTCCAACCATGTGGGTGTTATTGATAGGAGTGGTAGTTCTCACTCAGAGTCAACTTGACTCACACCTAATGACTCTTCAATGGACTTATTTAGGGACTTCTCCAACCCTAATCCTAAGGGAAAGTCACTAAGATCTTTACCCCTCTAACCGAGATCCACCCTATCAATAAGACTCTTCAATGCTCACTGAATTCCACAGTGTTTTCTACCAACCTAAGCCAACATGTTCACAAAGAGTTACAGGGTTGAATTTCAACCATTTTAGGTCACTTATCAACTATCTTGAAGGTTTGGAACCCTTCTTCAATCACCTTCTCATCGAGTTCCTAAAATTTAGGAATTAGGCCTAGTTGCCCCTTGTAGCCCTATCCATACACAAAACTAGATTATCTCACAAATTTAGTTAAGGACCCAAAAATATAATCTAGGATGTAGATACCCTTTTAAAAAACATTAAAAATTTGTAGGGTGAGGATACTCCAAGTCATTCGTACAATTCTTTTTAATCTTTGGGGATTCAATCCTTAAAAATAGGGCTAATTGCTCCTTTCTTTGATTTTATCTTCTTCAACTGATGGAATCCAATCGCCAAGTGCCACCACTGCTAGGAGGGTTGTGTCTTCACTTTTTTAACATTCTCCAACCCTTTGATTGCTTCTACCAATCCAACCCTACATTGTTTTGGTCTTTGTTACTCTATTTCCCTAGCCAGGCTATGACCATGCTCACCTAAGGCAAGAGCTCAAAATTCAACCTTGATACTTCTATTCCTAATATATATATATG
>BSBK01012645.1:0-142500 GCA_027943335.1 Chamaecyparis obtusa
TATTTTGACAGGTTTTGGAAGGCTCCTATTGAACCTAAAATTAAATTCTTCAAATGGTTGTTGCTCCTGGACAGACTGCCTATTAGAAAAGATATTAATAATGATGTTGTTTGTAGATTTTGTGGTCTTTAGGACACTGTTAGACATATTTTCTTTGATTGTCATTTTGCCTAAAGTATTTGGTGAATGTTTGGAATAAATTATCCTTTCTTTGTTAGTATCTTTGAAATTGTTACTGGTTATACTGATGGTGTTAAAAAATACATGAATATTTTCTGGAACATGCTTTCTTCTAACATTCTTTGGTAGCTTTGGAAGTGCAGAAATGAAGAAAGGTATCAAGACTCCCCCAGGTCCCTTACTGAGTTTTTTCGAAAACTCACCTATTTCAAAATTTCCTCGCAGGTGAATGTGAACATGACCATGGATAGGAAGAAGCTTAAAAGATTCCTTAAAGATGGGAACTCCACCATGTTCATTTATGAGCTCAAGGATGGGTATGACTGAAGAAGCCACATCAACAACTTTGCCAATTTTGAAGAAACACTGAAGAAGCTTACCAAGAAAGTCAACCACAATAGAAATGCTACAGATCAGCAGATCTCCATGCTGTCTCAAATTCACGACAAGAAAAATATCATTTGGATGGAGGGCCCTGGGGGTTGGATCGCCTGGGTTGAGGACTACAAGGATATTCTGTCCTAGTTTTTTTTTTCTTTCTTTTGGTATGTAACTATGTTTCAAACTCTCCAATAAACTTGTGTGGTTGAGGTTGGGCCTCACCCGTTTAATTGTGACTGTATTTTGATTTTTGATCTTTGATACCCTTATAGTTAATTCAAAAGAAGTGTTAAATATATAATTAATTATTTCTATATTATATTTATTTAATAATCTTAAAAATAATAAATGCTATTTAAAATTTCCTCAATTGAATCGTGTTTATAAATAAATTAAATATAAAAAGTTAAAACTTAGTAATAAAAGAAATATAAAAATCTAAATTTAAATTGTGAAATTAATTTTTTAATTAAATGTGAACTATGAGAGGGACAAATATTTCTTTAAAAATGGCTCGTAATATAAAAATCTAAATTTAAATTGTGAACTATAGAAAGGGACAAATATTTTTGAAAAAAGGGCTCTTATGGCTCCAAATTTTTAACCAATCAAAATATAGAAAAATAATTTCTAAAACATGTTTTGTTAAAAAACTTGCATGTATACTTTAGTTATATAAATATTTCTTAGAGTAAGAAAAACATATGACATCTAATTGGTTGAAATTGATTAGTTTAATCAATAGTTAAATTATGTCGATGCCTATAGTTCTATAGCCTACGGAAGGAACTAATAATATATAATAATGAATAATCATATGAAACTTACATAGATTTAACTTTTATTACAAAACCTTAATTATATATAGATTCAATTTTTCATATATTATTTATATTATATTTAAACTATTTATTAAATTATATTAAAATTTATATATTAATTTATATATTAATTATATTATATTATTGTATAATTATATTAATATTATATATATATATATATATATATATATATATATATATATATATATATATATATATATATATATATATATATATATATATATATATATATATATATATATATATATATATATATATATATATATAATATTTTATTAAATTTTGATAAATTATAATATAATGCAATATAATATCATATTGATTAATATTATATTATATTGAATAATATAATATAACATATAATGAAATTTGTAATAATTTATTATAATAAATATTTATATATTAATAATTTAAATTTGGTAATAAAATATAATTGAAGTATAAAATTATTAATATAATAAATAATATAAAATAATATACTTAATATAATATTTTATTTTAACGGAATTAGTTTCTAAAAATCTATATGATATTTTTTTATAGAAATAAGTGGCAAAAATAATGCACTTGGCCACAAATTTAGAAATTTCGTGTATAAGACCCAAACTAATTTAACCAATCAAATGATAGAAAAATGATTTTTATAAATTATAAAGTTAAAAATATTGCATCTAACTTTACAAAATATGAAATTTATTACAAAATATAAAATCTAAAAAATTCTAATTGGTCTAAACAGTTTTATTTAATCACTAGTTAACACTAAAAACTCAAAAATGGATGCAATAGTACTTGCTTAGCCTAGCCTATCGACAAGTACTAATAATTGTACCAAATTATTAAATTATAATCTAAGTGATAGTCACATTAAAATTTGTAATTTTACTTCTTATATACTTCTTTTGTGTAAGTTCCTTCTTATATACTTCCTTTTTTTTCATGATGCATGGATGAGTTTCAATTTTTTTTATTATAAATATGCTTGTTTCCATAAATTGCAATGTCAAATATTAATGATATAATACACAACAAGTTGCTACATTAAATAATTGTACCAAATTATTAAATTAGAATCTAAATGATAGTCACATTTAATTTTCTATTTTTATTAATACTCTTATTTCTGAATTCAATTATATGAGATTTTTAACATCAATGTTTCAAATCACACTATTATTAGGATGCGAGAAAGTATCATACTTAATTCAATTTATTATTTTCATATAATTTTACTTAATTTCAATTAAATAGTGGTTTATTCTTTTTTTACATCAATAATATTTTGTCATAATTTTATATCTTTAAAAATATAAATTACATATTTTTAATTCTTAACCTAGATTTATCTTTCTATATATTCACTACATACATAAAATTATATCAAACAATATTTTTAATATATTATCTATCTACTTGAAATTATCCTCCAAATGCTTTAAAACATAATTACTAATTTAGTTTTTAAAAAGTAAAATATGATAAAAATATTTAAAATAATTATAACATTTTAAATAATGTCTATAAAGCTATATTTGATTATAAGATTATAATGTTTAACATTAATGAAATTTAAAAAAAATATGTATATTCCTAAACTATTATTTATTTATAGACTAAATATTTATTTTATACCTCTTAAAATAATTTATATATTATATAATAATATATAATAAAAACAGTAAACTAAAATGCATGTCCTCGAAAGTTTTCAAACAACACTTATTTATTTTATTTCAAACACTTCACACATACTTAGTTGAATGATAAGAAATATTATAAAATGTAATATATATCGGCTATAAAATATTTATGATTTGACTCAATTCTTACAGGTACTTTGGAGGAAATTACTGCAGCGAATTACAAAACCCGTACTTTGGCAGGAAATTATTGCAACGAATTACGAAACCCGAGGGCAAGGTGGGATGGATGGGCATCCAGCGATATCGAACGATAGCCGTCACCTCAGATGGATCGTCATTTTGACATCTGAGGCAAAATCTATTACTCACAAAAGTTGTCCATTTAATTGTTTCTTAAAAAACACCCCTGTTAAATCAATTTGAAACACCTCCAATCACTGATTGGGAAAAATATCAAACATCCACCTCAGGGATTGCCACTTGGCACACTGGTACATTTAAGTACCTTGAACATGTGTATAGGAGAGTTTGACCTTATTAGGTCGTATGTGAAAAATATTCACCGTCAAAATTGCCTATTCTGCAATTTCTGAACATGTTGCTTCTGAAATGTTGAAAAAGTTCATTTGGAATGAGTTTTGAAAACTAATCAAACAAGGGGTTGGGAGGCAAAAAGTTGGGCACATGGTTGACTACTATAGAGAATCATGGTTTACCATCACTTTCGATTGCAGGCTAGCCGGGTGCAAAATAAACAATTATGAAGAGGGCACCTTACTGCTATTTGACATTGTCTAGTTTGCAAAACTGAACTTTTTGCAAACAGATTTGGTGTTGAAAACTTGTTAAACAGATTCATGTGAACTTAAAAACAGACATGGGGAATTTCTTTCATGTTTATAATGCCAGGGAGTAGCCATCGCATCATGATATTCAGCTGGCCCAAAGATGTAGGCCTCCAAAATAGGCCTTTTGATAACTTTTGATCTATACACCCAGTAAATCAGAATAAACTGCAAATGGATTTGATCTAGCAAATTGGGCAAATGAACTCCCCAAGGTCAGAAAATTCATACATAGGTTCTTTCTGATGCCGACAATATAGGGGAATGACTATTTCATCATATCATTAAATGAGGTGCCAAACGCATGCCTCTAAGGTAGGACATTTCATTATGTTTGAATGTGTGCAATATGCAGAATAATGCAAACCCCCTATAACAAGCACTTCATAAATGAATTACAACTAATTATGGAAGGCTGAAAATGGGTAGACATGCTTAATGATAGGGGATGAAAACATGGTCAAGGTCATTTTGCATGACTGTTACTGAGCATCAGATTATTGATTGTCAAAGAGGGCAACTTAGAGCACCTTTTAGGGTACATTTTAATGCCTTAGCGAAATTATCAACATGGTACTCCCAAAATTTTGAGAGTACGAATGATATCAAAGGCACACCATCAAACTATTACATATGTATAGTGAGTTGTGAGACAACCATTCATATAATGTTCAAAAAATACATGTAATAATTATGTTCCTTTACTAGATGCATACCTATGGACTCGACAGTGTCATGAAAAATAGGGCTAAAGAATCTATATTGGTGGCATGAACACTTTGAACCTAAATTTATATCATAACCGTTCTACTAATTTAGTTATTCTTACATTTCAAATCAAATTTAATAAATTAAATTAAATGAACTTGCAAAAATTAACATGAGTGTCAATGTCGAATGTGTAATTTAGAAAATCTTCTATAAAGACCATGTTCTATATAGTAGATTTATCTTAAGTCATTGCATGTTGACTACCCTTGGGTTCATATGTGAAAAGAGATTTGCATGATTGACATAAGTGGGTTATAACTTGAGGCCTAGAAGAGTCACCCATATTACCACATAGTAGAGGACTAACACACTGTATTAGAGCCTAAATCAATGTTCTAATGGATTATAAGGTATCCACCTCAAAAATTCCTACACATTTGAAGGAATAGGCATATGCTCCTCATGATGTCTATGAAAGGGTCTCAACACTATGTTAGGGTCACATTGTATCTTTGGTCTATCATGTGACTATCCCCCAACTCTACCCTACGACTCTAAATAATCAAAATAGTTTGGTTCCTTGTTGAGGAAAAATTCAAAATAAAGTTTTCTCAAAAATTACAGGGGTGCCTCATGATTATTATATGAAGGCTTCTAAAAAACTATTCACCATCTCTCTCACATTTTATTATTTATCCCTTTAAGGTGGAACCAATGGATAAGGATCCTCTTGAAACTAGTACATAAAGGTTGATTCATTCTAGGGCCCATGAAAAATGCACATATGTTGACTTTGGTAATTTTATTCTTCTTCACATCCTCATATGATATTTTCACGATTTTAATTTTTTTCTTCTTTTTTGTTGGACAAAAAATAATTTGCTCATTCACTTCAATTACATGGGTCACAATAGATTACAATGAATTGGAAAGGATTTCCCTATGAGGTTTGGTATCAATCAAATATTTTAACCATGTAATTAACTCATCAAGTTGATACTCATTACTTTCTATTTTTCCTAAAATATTATCTTGGCTACCTGAGCAATGCCTACAAATTGACAGAAGTTCTACATGTGTTTCTTCTTCATGTCGGTCTTCACAAGGAGGCGACTGAGGGTTTTGAATAGGAAGATTTGTTAGGAATAACAGTCCACCAATACAATTGAGAGGGGGGGTGAATCAGTTGTATGACAGATTATTAAACTTTAAACTTTGAATAGAAGCAATATCAAATCAAATGAACATAATGAATGCCAACACAATAACACAATATTTGTTGTCAAGGAAACCCTGTTAAAGGTAAAACCCCGGTGGGAATTAACACCCACTAATGATGTACGGAGAGTATAGTATCCTTGTTAGAAGATCTAGCCCTGTTAGGAGCTCATTAAAACATTACAGTACACAGTCCTTGTTAGAGGACAAACCCTATTAGGAGTCAAGAAAATAAGGTAGGCTCGCTGTCTAGGCTCATTGCCCAAAGAAGGTTATGTCCACCTTCAAAACTCACTGTTCGCAACACAAGTGTATATAAGGAAAATGCACAATCCTTGTGAACTCTCTGGTAGCAACTATCTTTTCTTGATCAATTCCAATGAAGTACATACAATATCCTCTGCCCTACATGTAGCAAACACAAGCTCGCAGCTTCCACAATCCTCTTTTAGATCACATCCATTCTACCATGTCTTTTCAAAAGAAAAGAACTAGTAACATATATACTCTATTACAAAATAAATGATTAGGTCATCCAATTAGGCTTTCCTAATATACAAATAATTATATAACTCATTGCTAAGATACACATGGTATCTAAAATAAGTATTCAACAATTACAATTCAATAATTAAGGACCAACGTCCATAATTCATGCTCGCCATTCATGATACACGCTACAACTCTGAAGTTGGCTTCCAAATAGGTCATCTCCAGAACACACGCCACAGTTGACGTCATCCTTCTTTTTGTACCTTTCTAAGATCAATGAACATTCTTTAGTACCCTATCTATCATCCCTTAAGCTCGCATACACTAAATCTTCATCGCATGTAGGATATACCCAAAACTCAGAGACTTACTCTGTCAACTTCCACTATCATTATCCAGTAACCGGTCTTCACCAAATCTTCTGGAACTCAACCAATATACAATATTATATCATGTGATCTTAGATATAAGATCACAACACCTTCCTGTACACACAAATGACTTTGCACATTCTAAAACATTTGTACAGTATCCATACATTGTACATAACTAGTCTATTCTCTTCATAGAAACATATGTTGACATCAGCGACAAAACACGAATGACAACATCAGTAATTTCAACATCACTCAACATAGTGATTAAACATATTAAATTTTTCCAACAGTCTCCTCAATGCATTAGCAATATCCAACAAGATTATCCATTTCTAAAAATTAAAATAAAATTTGATTCAAAAATGTATTTAAATATATATTTTAATTAAAATATGAAGCTAAGAATTAAAAACTCACATATTCAACCTCCTTGGCATCATGGTTGCATTCCGTGATAATTTAATGTAGTCGAGAGGAAAAAATACTTCTACTTTAGTGTGCATCATTTTAAATGTTTCAAAAAGTTCTCTTAAACATGACTATGATAGTAAAAATAAAGTTTGAGTTGAAGTCTTAAATTTTATATATTTTTTTATATATGGCATGTGTTACATATGCTTGGTATGCCCAAGCCTATATTTAACATCTTTTTGGTACCTTGTCTTGGTGCAAATAACCCATTATATGAGGTAGTTATGCACGGAAGATTCTGGCACATCCACATGAAATACATTCACTTTCAAGACTAAGTTCACTTAGGAAATCAAATTTATGAGTGAATTCAAAATCACATGAATATAATATGTAGGATCGCCTTAATCACATGATTACAACATAAGACCACTTCAAGGCCTATTATGTTTACAACATGAGGGTACTGTACAAATTATCATATACAAGAGTGATCAACACAAGTCATAGAGAATTCATCCACATAAGGATGTGCATATTCTAAAACTAAAGATACTATCTTAGGTTATGGTGCAATTATATTCATATTCTCAATAAAGTTACTTTTCCACATCATACAAAGATATCACAATAAAAAATTTACATCAATAATACAAGTTGTATTGTACATGATAAGGTCAATAGAAGGCTATATCCAACAATGTTAAATAATGTCAAATAATCTTTAGAAAACCTCATGATACACTCATCCGAGTTAAGAAAAACATGCGACCATGGGTCAAAATTCAATGTATCCATGGTGAAAATGAATATAGTGAACTTTATGATGCCACGAGACAATTAAGCCATGTAGATTCTCTTAAGAAAATGTCAAAAAATATAATTTGTGGACCTAAATCATGAAGCCAATTAATCCATCACAATGATTCTTATATTTATCACTTATGATCAATACATTTAATGTATGATATGATCTATTATTATCTAAAAATTGATGCATAATACATTCCAATTCAAACATAACAATATCATCTTATAGAAAAAAGAGAGTTAATTCTATCTCTATCACAACTAAATATAGCACTCACATAACTTGCAATATAAAATACACAAACAAGATCCATTCATTTAATGCACAAGCCAAATCAAACAAAGTAATCAATCATGTTATCCCTTTAGGGGCATAGAAGCAATAGGTCCACTCAGATCACTAAACATCAATGATAAGAAATATTCAAAATCAAAGCCACCAAAATAAGATGCATTTATCGATGCATACAAGGGTAAAACTTAGAAACATATACTCATCAACATATCATGCTAGGAGGAGGATACGTCCCTGGTGTTGGTTCTGATAGGGTCACTCTTGGAGCATCTATTGGTTTTGTCCCTCCCTTTTCGATGGTTTTTGGCTTAGGTTCTCCATGGCTAGCTGGTTCTGTTGGCTCTTCTCTTATTGATGGTATTGTTGGCTCTCTGCTTTGTGTTGGCCTCTCTTCAAGAACTTCAGTGTTAGATTCATTGTCTTGGAAGGAAGAGGCTTCTAAGGTTGAAGAAGGTTGGATTATTGTCCAAGGTAAAAATTCTAGGAAATCTCCTCCTTCTTTCGACATGACCCTTCGATCCCATAAGAAAGGATCCAAAGCGTAATTTTCTGGTTTTTAGAACTTGTTTTTGGGTGTCTGTTGATCTCTTGGAAGCATTTTGTGAAGTGGTCTTTATTGAAAATATTTTTTAATCTATATGTAAAGGGTTTTGAGGTCCCTTCAAAACCTATTTTTGTATTTAATCAAAAAATATCATGCTAAGACAAATAAGTGTTAGCATAAATGTTGATGGTATTCCTATGGGAAAGTATTCTAGTAATGGTCGAGGCATGCTACATTGGTTGTGTGTTGCATTCATGAAAAAATTTGTCATCGATGGTAACATATGCTATTGATTGGTTGTTTAGGAGTTTACAGAACATGTTGCAGAGAATTGTACGAACACCGTACAATGAATCAACATGTTCGCACTTAAAGGGAGACTCCTAATAATGTCTTGGGTCACCATCCATGATCACACATGATTATGAGTTTATTGGATAGAGTTATAACAAGTTTATTGGCATCTATTTTTGAGGAGACAGAAACTGTGATTCTTATAGAATTGACTGCACAACTTTGAGGACAACACTCATGGTCATTTGAGTTATGATGTACGAAGATAGGTTTATATTGGACACTGGCTTGAGAGCTTATTGTGATTATATGGAGTCATGATCGTATAGGTGACATCATCTATGGTGTGTGCATTGGCGAAGAGCTATTTGGAGGATGACTAGGAACATATTTCAAGTAACATAATATGTGAGCTTAATCAACGGATCTAAATAATTAATTGATGTAACTACTATGTTGTAACATTATAAGAGGTTCCATGTGCATCTTTGCATGGGTCAGTTTTGTATTTTGTAAATAGGATTTATCTTATGAAGGTCGACTTGGATGTAATTATTGTAACTTGTATTTAAGGATTGAAATCCTTGGATATTTGTGTGACACTGCATATATGTGAGATGCAGAGGTGAATGTGAGCTTAAGGTTGCATTGGATATTGTTTGAAGAACAGTAGTTGTGCACTCAGGCACAAGGTGGAGCTTGGTTGGCAGTAATTGAACACTGAAAGCAATTTCAAAACAAAAGTATCTCAGACTTAAACTTGCAAGGTTTGGAGAACCTGAGGGTGTCTTTAACTCTCAAATCTTCTGATCAGGTTGATGTATTATACACCCCTAACAGGGTAATTTCCTCTAACAATGTAATTGATAGTTTCTGTCCAATTTTGTCTAGAGTCCTCCATGTCAATGGTTTTCAATATCTCCTTGATATACTTAGATTGTGTAATGTAGATACCTTTTTCCATATGATAAACTTGCAAACCAACAAAGAATTTGATCTCTCGAAACATAGACATCTCAAATTCAGTTTGCATCTCATTTGTAAATTTTTGGTATAGGGCATCTTGTCCTCCAAATATGATATCATCAACAAATATTTCTCCTAACAATATCTCTTTACCTTTTTCAGTCTTCAAGTACAGATTATTGTTGTCATTTGTTCTTGCAAATCCAATATTTACCAAGTAATTATGCAATCTCTCATACCATTCTCTAGGGGCTTGTTTCAATCCATACAAGGCTTTTTGTAGTTTGTAGACCATGTTCTTCTTGCTTGGATCAAAAAATCCTTCTGGTTGTTCAATGTATACTTATTCTTTCATTATTTCATTCAGAAATGCATATTTGACATCCATTTGATACACTTTGAAACCTTTGTAAGATGCATATGTAAGTAGAGTTCTCACTTTTTCCAATCTTGCAAATGGGGCAAATTTCTCCCCATAGTCAATGCTTTCTTCCTGGTCATAACCCTTGCATACCAATCTAGCTTTGTTCGTTGTGACTTCTCCATATTCATTCATCTTATTTCTAAACACCCAATTTGTTCCAATAAAATTATTGTCCTCTAGTATAGGCACTAGTGTATAGGTTTTGTTCTTTTCTATCAGCTCAATCTCTTCATTCATGGCTTGAATCCAATCTTTATTCTCGAAAGAATATTTCATTATTTTAGGCTCAAACTCACATAACAAGCATGTTTGGTCTTTCAATTTAATTCTTTTCATGACTCCAGATTCTATAGCTCCAATGATTTGATCTGGCTTATGATGTCTTCTCACATACTATGCTAATGTAGGCTTTGGTCTTCTTTCTTCTTGTTCTTGATTTTCAGGTTCATTTTGTATCTTTGCTTCCTCTCTTGATTGCTTGACAGTATCCTCCTGATGCTCAACATTTTCTTGTTGTAACTCGACAGTCTCTTGTTGTTGCTCGACAACATTGATTTCTGGTTCAGATGAATTATTGGCCTCTCCTTCTTTTATGTATGTACAAAAGATCTATAGTCTCCAGGTTCCTTCTTGCCTTCAACTTCATTCTTTTATGCATATTTATCAACTCTAACATTTTCACTTTCCACAACTTAGTTAGTGTTAGAATTCAAACACTTGTAAGATTTTCTCTTAGTCAAATAACCTAAGAATATTCCTTCATCACTTTTAGCATCAAGCTTTCCATTTCTATTTTCCTTGACTATATAGCATTTACTTCCAAAGAATTTAAAATATTTCACATTGTTGGCTAGTGTTGTTTTGGATCACTAGGGATCACTTGAGGGTTTTCATTCATGGAAACACTTATGCAGGAGTGATCACATGGAAAGAGTTTTGGTACTAGAGTCACAGTCATGAAAATGACTAAGTACAGAATCAGGATAACAGTGTACTGTGGTACAATTTTGGTTAGCGATGACAATGCATGATGTATTATGGCTTGCGAAGTTAGTAGAAGGTATTTTGGGATATGTATATGCTTTGGTTAAGGTCGCATGTGTTTTGGTTATCAGATCAGTAAGATACAGTAATCTGAAGGTATGCGAAGATAGAGAATCAGTGTAATAGGGCACACAGACAGTTGCAATGATTGAGAGAGGAATAGTTGACATGGTAACATGCTAAGTCAGATGGATAAAGTATATTGCTGACACTTTGGTAATATAAGTTTGACGACTCTATGTTTATCATTTACATAATTTATTATTATATTTTGTATGGTATTTGTGAAGCTGACTGGATGGAATATTTTGTATAAGTATAGAATGTTTTTGTGGAAGTGATAAGTATGATTTGTAGATATTATGATGATGATGTAATGATGCACATCTGAGGGAAGAGAAAAAATGTGAGACTAGTATTTGGTAGAGCTACAACTGGAACTATCTAAGCAAAGGAATTGCTTATATTGTTCATTTTTGGAGAACTCTTTGAGACAATTTTTTATTGTAAGAGCTGTATGCTTACCACCTTTAACTAGGTGTTTGTATCCCCTAACAGGGTTTTGTATTTCTCTAACAAGGAAATGTACTATGTAATAATCAACTCCTAACAAGGCTAGATCTCCTAACATGGATATAATATTTTAGTGCATAGTTGTGGGTACCATCCCCACCAGGGTTTTCCTTTGGCTAGGGTTTCCTCGAAAACAAGTCATGGTGTCATGAGTTATGTTTTGTTCTTATATGTTCTTTTCATTTCAGCATTGTTATGGTTTATTTATAATTGGTTGAAGTTTAAATTAAAATGCAGTAATACTCATTCACCCCCCCTCTCAGTATTACCTAATCCTAACACACATTAGGTGCATAACCATGCCATAATTCAAAAGGTGTAGCATTTGTACCTTTCTTGATTTGTACTTAGTTCAAGGTATAAACATATGAGCTTACAACTTCTCTCCAGTACTTTTGTGCAACATGTTAGGGATTTTTCTTGTAGGGTCAAACTTGGCAATGATATAGGCTTGATTCTCAGTTTAAAAGACTCCAAGTTTGCAAGAAAAGCCTAATTGATGAGGATTGGATAAGATCCTCCTTCTGCTTCGAGCTCCAAAGGACTCAGGCGGGTATTGCCTATAAAGATTTACTATGTTTCAAGCAAACATTCAAATGGTATATAGGGTCTTCACTACTATGCTATTGTGTTATTCCAAACTGCTTCAATGAAAGATGATTTTGTAAATAGCTGAGAACATCCTGATATAGAATATGATAAATGAAACTACAAATGTAATAGCATGAACAATGGGATAAGGATATGGATCCTTCTTCTTTTTATGAGTACAACTCAAGGAAGGTTAACCTCTGATTCTCTCTCTAAGGAATCAACAATCTGAACTATATCACCAGGATACAGTCCTTTTACAATATGCATGAACTTAAAAAATAAATAAAAGAATTGGTAATGATTATTTTGTGCTTGATGAAAGAAATATGACTGTATAACAAACATCCAGCCAGTGCCTATTCCATTGGGCAAAAGAGTCTGAATATA
This sequence comes from Chamaecyparis obtusa, assembly GCA_027943335.1. Classification (NCBI taxonomy): domain Eukaryota; kingdom Viridiplantae; phylum Streptophyta; class Pinopsida; order Cupressales; family Cupressaceae; genus Chamaecyparis; species Chamaecyparis obtusa. Next base: position 13,032 of record BSBK01012645.1, read on the forward strand.
AATCCACAGGAAGATTTCAAAAAAATAGAGTAGGATGCCTTACAAACTACCTGCAATCTAGATAGGATGCCTTACAAACTATCCTGTCAATCTTATGGTGTTATCATCAAATCCTAACACATATGTCTACTCTCTAAAACTATTTATGAAATTAAATCCTCTCCTTGAGAGAAACTCACAAATAATTAAACAAACTACCTTGTAGTTGGTATGTTTTCAGATACCTTACAAATAAAACATACAAGAGCAGAACACAAAGTAAAGAGACAATAACCATGTAAGATAGAAATCGCATTGTATCTTATTGAAAATGAGCCTGCCTCAATACATACAAAGCTTGAAATTTCTAGAATTTAGACACAGGACCGAGAAATTTTCTCTATAGCAAGATATTCAATATTCACCATTTAGGGGCCTACTCACGACAGAGCAACCACATGAACTAGAACAAAAAAATAATAGGAACCAAGAACCCTTCCAACTGAGAAGAGAAGAGAATAAAAAGAAGAAGAAGAAACCCTAAAATCTGTACTTGACCAACACTTGTCCATTTTGCAATCTAATCTCATAGCCTTCTCTTTTCTCTGAAAATATGATCTTCTTGGGCACCTCCAAAATTTGATAACATCTGTCCTTTTTTGCATAAAATCTGGTCATCTACTAGAAATCTGATTAATTTGTCCTTTGCTCTTCCTTGAAATGTGATTTAGTCCTCTGTACCCTCTTTTCCTATCACCATGCAATTCTGATTCATTCCTCCCGCCGGATCTGCAAAATCAATCAATTTTGGAAGAAGAAAAATCTCCCCAAAATCTAGTCACGGATTAAAAGCCTTTACTGCTCTCAGCAACTTGATCTGATCTGGTTCTAGCTATCATCATTCCATCCATCATCTTCTGGCATTTCTGAAAACATATTATATTGCTATATTCTGATAAAAAATGAATCTCCTAGACATTTTCCCGTGAACAACTCTGTTATTGAAATATTTCAAAATTTCTCCAATGTTTCAACTTTATGATTTTTTTAAATCTTTTCAAACTTTTAAAATCTGCACATGCCACCAGAACTTGCCACTTGTCACCATTTCATTGGATGCTCAGACAAACTCACCTTTAACCCCAGTCCATCTAGAGATCTGGAGACTACATGAATCTCTAAGTCTCTAAATTATTTCTTTGACCATGGTTTCTTTTAGAGACTTGGAGAAATCCCTTTAGTCTCTAGATCTCTAAATAGCCATCTGGAGATTTGGAGACTAGTCTCCAAGTCTCATAATGATTTCCTCTTTTTATATTTCTTTATGAGATTTGGAGACTGCCTTTAGTCTCTAGATCTCTGAATCCGTATCTAGAGATTTGGAGACTAGTCTCCAAGTCTCATAATGATTTCCTCTCTTTATATTTCTTTGTGAGATTTGGAGACTGCCTTTAGTCTCTAGATCTCTAAATCCGTATCTGGAGATTTGGAGACTAGTCTCCAAGTCTCTAGATCATTTGGAGACTTAGAGACTAGTCTCCAAGTCTCTAGATCATTTGGAGACTTTGGAGACTTCTTCATTTGGAGATTTGGAGAATAACTCATTTGGAGATTTGGAGACTAGTCTCCAAGTCTCTAAATGAGTTTTTTCGTTTGTGAGACTTGGAGACTTGGTGACATGTGTCCCTTTTTACAAAATTTCTTATGGGCCCACTGGCACGGAAATCAAGGTAGTCACACAAGTTTGGGCAAGCATAGCTTCCAGCACTTTGATTTACTTCATATGTTTGAAGCATTCCATATAAACACTTCAAATTTTGAAATTGGGAGCAATGTGGGACTAAACTTTATGAAGCATTGCTGATTTTTTTATGGCTGCCAGTACTTAGAGGACCATAACTTTTGATTTTCAAACTGGGTTTTTCTATAAAAAATTATGTACAATGCACACATGGTCGTCTCAAACATATGTAGAATTTAGTCTGACCCAGTTTGTATTTTTTGAGTTATGATAAAAAATGTGGCTGAAAATTTGAACAATGCACACTCAGAGAATATTGACAATCTGCAAATGGAATGGCTCTGGCAAAGTGACTAAACGGGCACATGGGGAGCTAAAAATTGGCATTATGACTCATTCCCATGTCTACAACATGATGCAACAACTAGTACATTACAATCAATCTTTGGGAAAAAGATACAATCATCCGAACAGGGCCTTCGACTAAAGTATGCAACTGTCCTTCATCAAATTATTAGAAACTGCAAACGGAATCATATTAGAAAATTGGGCAAATGGATTCGTCATGACTTGAAAGTTGAAACACAAGGAATATTTGACCACTGGAATATGATGCAAAAGGAATTTTCTCAATTCGGTCAAATGGTCAAAAGTTATAATCAGTCAAACAGGGCCACTGTACTCTGTTTGACACAGGCACAATTGTGCAATTTGACACTTGCTCAAAATGGGACATCACCGAATGATTCAGGATGACAAAATAACATCATAGAATGCATGCACATACTTAATGGAGTGTGTTAAACACCTGGGACACCTCAAAGGCTTCAAAATGACAGCCGGGTACATATGCATGAAAAGCAATTAAAGGGCTTCAAACTGCAAAATTTAACATGGTACTCAAAACCCATGTTGCATTTTTTAGTACCAAAAGTGGCTCTGACTGTGGACATATGCCCCATGCGGGCATGTAGAGAACCTTCAGAATCTCATGGTTGAAGCAGACCACCCTTAAACTTCAAATCAAACTTTATCTCTTTCTTTTCTCAAAACTCCGAATAAGAACCCCTCTAGAACATCTTTATTGAAAGCAAGAAAACTACTACTATGTACAAACAATGGCCCCGAGTCATCGAAATTTTTTTAAAACTTCTTACCTTTGTCATATACCTGATTTTGATTTCTTTCTTCTTGAGGTAAGCTGGGCATTTTATTCCCATTTGTTTCACCAAGCATATCAACACTTTCAATCAGCTCATTAAGCGAAACAAAATAACTATCTTCATTTTCATAATGCATGTAAAAATTTGAAACACTTTCTTCATCTTTCTCACTATGAAAATAAGACTCAGCATGCTTATGAATACTACCATCCGACTGGAACTGATCTTTATCTACTGATTCATGCATGCTATCAATCTGAAATGCAAAAGTCTCATGCTCTACTTGATAAAAATCATAATTCATACCTTGAATTTGCATATACTTAGGAGTAGCCGGTTGGAGTTCAAATGAATAATCAGATTTATACTCACACATTTCTTCATCATCAAATTGTGAAACCACTCCAAAACCTCTGAATGCATCTTCATAATCAAAATGCTGCTTAGTATTCATGCCACAAAAATCATTATTAATTTTACTATAAAGTGTCGACTGATCTTCAAATACAACTCTATCAAGCACTTCATCATCAAACTCACAAAATGCAACATCATCATTTAAAACTCTGTCACACATGGAAGAACATTCTAATTTCTCACAGAAGGAAGATAGTATGTCATCATTTGCATCCGGTTCAACTAAATCTGAAACCTCTGTATGTTCTTCAAACAACAGATTGATAACTCCATGTAATACTCCTCTTCGAACACTATGACAAAAAATGGGCTGATCATCATCAAAATCTTTATCATATAAAGAATTAATAAACACTTTAAATTCACTACCCATTTCATTTTCATGGAGACTCTCAGCATATGAAGAAAAATTAGAACTATATGAAGATTCACCGTCAACATCACCTACCAAGCATATAGTGTCCATAATTACATCCTCTTCATTATCTTGTTTAGGATAACCATTACGGCATGACCATGATTCACCCCTAAACTCTCTGCTATATGCTGCAACTTCGTTATCTAATGTAGAACCATTAGATAACCTTTCATTCAAATCTTCATGTTCATTGATATCACATCGAATCACCATTTCCTTATCTTCATACTTTGAGGATAAATCACTCTCAAACTCTTGATATTCAAATTGATTTGTATAATGCAAAAACTAAGATGCATTATCATTTTCAGATTCAGAAAAAGAATTCATACCTTCACTTTCAAAGGAGTGTTCACTTCCATCACTACTTTCTTCTTCCCATGTTGCATTCGACTCATACGAAGACATCTCAACATCACTACCTTCATCATTCTCACTTGAATAACCACTTTCAGCACTATGTTCCTCTGACTGTGACTGACATGCATGTGAACCACATTCTTCATCTTGTGTTACCGGCTCTTCTTGAAATGTCGGGTCAACAACTTCAAATTCATCATCAAAGACATAAATTTCAACCTCTTCATTTGCACAAGACTGAGATATAGACGCGGCAACTTCATGTCTAGAAACATTAGCAAAATCATTTCCATAATCAATATTACAAGAACTCACTGCTGTAGCTAATTCACAGTTCAAAATATCAGCACATTGCTCAATCCTATCAAATTTTGAAATATATCTTATTGCTATAGCATCATGAACACATGTTTCATCAATAGCAAAAGACTCAACCGCATCTATACATGTATTATGATCTGAAATTTAAACTTGATTATAAACTACAACAGAAGTGTTGATTCGCTGATTTGAAAATGAGAGATCAACACTACATTCTTCTTTTCTTTCACATTCATTATACTGGCATACATTCATGGAAAAATGACATCTAGTCAATCCATACTTCAAATTGTTTTCAATGTCCATCACAATTATAAATGTTTGATATAATGATTTAGGTTCTTTATCCCTCAATAAGTAATTCATTTTCTTATCAAATGCATCAAAGAAGACACTTACACACACTTGATCATTTGGTCTGTAACTTTCAGGGATCTCATTCAAAACTTTTGCAAATCTGATATTGAATTGAGGAACAAGTTCATCACTCTCAATATGAATCTTCAAAAACTTACTATAAGAATCAAATATGCTTACCCATTCTGCAAACTGCTCCATGAAGGCTAAATGCAACTCGCTCCAAGATGAAATAGAACATGCTAGTAGAAAAGAAAACCAGTCTCTAGCATCACCTTCCAAAGTTTGAACAAACAATTTCATATGCACATCCTCATGAGCAATTTCAAAGTCACACATCAAGTCACTAAATAACTGAACATGGTGACTGGCTGAAACAAGATGGTTCCCATTAAACTTAGGCAAATGTCCTCTGATTCCATCAGGGATTTCATTAGGAAAACTAGGTATGCCATCGTAACAAAATGGCATGTATCCTTTGACAAAAGAAATCCTGTGAACATCCATTATTGGCTGCAACTTTTGCACACACACTTGAAATTCTTCAAGACCAGTGACAGGAAGTCTATAATTGAAGTTAACCTTCTTTTGTCACTGAACCTTTCTAACATACTTCACACCTATGACTTAACTCACGGTTCAAACCAGAAGTATATAATTTCACTTTCATATGTCATTTCTTTAATGACAAAACCATTTGATAAGGACCATGTGAACACATAAAATACTGAATGGAGAATACCTGGAAGCTTTTGCTGATTGTTGTTGTTCTCTTCACATTTGACTAAAATTTGATACAAGGCCTCACATCTCAGGTTCTTTCTAGCACAGAGTTGCCACCTCTCTTTAGAGGACAAAATTTTCACTGATCTTTCTTGAAACATCAACAAATTCTGGGCATTCCTCACAGCAAAGTCACATATAATTTTAAATTTTTACAACAACAAATCTAGGTAATACACTTGCAGATCTGAAAACAACTTTCAGGTCATGACATTTATGAGACTCTTCCCCAAACTAAATATAGCAAGACTCTGGGATACTCTTAGTAGTAAACTTATTTCGATCCCTAGCAGAGTCGCCAATTTGTTAGGGATTTTTCTTGTAGGGTCAAACTTGGCAATGATATAGGCTTGATTCTCAGTTTAAAGGACTCCAAGTTTGCAAGAAAAGCCTAATTGATGAGGATTGGATAATATCCTCCTTCTACTTCGAGCTCCATAGGACTCAGGCGAGTATTGCCTATAAAGATTTACTATGTTTCAAGTAAACATTCAAATGGTGGATAGGGTCTTCACTGCTATGCTATTGTGTTATTCCAAACTGCTTCAATGAAAGATGATTCTGTAAATAGCTGAGAACATCCTGATATAGAATATGATAAATGAAACTACAAATGTAACAGCATGAACAATGGGATAAGGATATGGATCCTTCTTCTTTTTATGAGTACAACTCAAGGAAGGTTAACCTCTGATTCTCTCTCTAAGGAATCAAAAATCTGAACTATATCACCAGGATACAATCCTTTCACAATATGCATGAACTTAAAAAATAAATAAAAGAACTTGTAATGATTATTTTGTGCTTGATGACAAAAAGATGACTGTATAACAAACATCCAGCTAGTGCCTATTCCATTGGGCAAAAGAGTCTGAATATAAATCCACAGGAAGATTTCAAAAAAACACAGTAGGATGCCTTACAAACTACCTGCAATCTAGATAGGATGCCTTACAAACTATCCTTTCAATCTTTGGGTGTTATCATCAAATCCTAACACATATGTCTACTCTCTAAAACTATTTATAAAATTTAATCCTCTCCTTGAGAGAAACTCACAAATAATTAAACAAACTACCTTGTAGTTGGTATGTTTTCAAATGCCTTACAAATAAAACATATAAGAGCAGAACACAAAGTAAAGAGACAATAACTATGTAAGATAGAAATTGCATTGTATCTTATTGAAAATGAGCCTGCCTCAATACATACAAAGCTTGAAATTTCTAGAATTTAGACATAGGACTGAGAAATTTTCTCTACAGCAAGATATTCAATATTCACCATTTAGGGGCCTACTCACAAAAGAGCAACTACAGGAACTGGAACAAAAAAGGAACAGAAACCAAGAACCCTTCCAACAGAGAAGAGAAGAGAATAAAAAGAAGAAGAAGAAACCCTAAAATTTGTACTTGACCAACACTTGTCCATTCTGCAATCTAATCTCATAGCCTTCTCTCTTCTTTGAAAATATGATCTTCTTGGGCACCTCCAAAATCTGATAACATCTGTCCTTTTTTGCATAAAATCTACTCATCTACTGAAAATTTGATTAATTTGTCCTTTGCTCTTCCTTGAAATGTGATTTAGTCTTCTGTACCCTCTTTTCCTATCACCATGCAATTCTGATGCATTCCTCCCGTCGGATCTGCAAAATCAATCAATTTTGGAAGAAGAAAAATCTCCCCAAAATATGGTCGTGGATTAAAAGTCTTTACTGCTCTCAACAACTTGATCTGATCTGGTTCTAACTATCATCATTGCATTCGTCATCTTCTGGCATTTCCGAAAACATATTATACTGCCATATTTTGATAAAAAATGAATCTCTTAGATATTTTCTCGTGAACAACTCTGTTATTGAAATATTTCAAAATTTATCCAATGTTTCACCTTTATGATTTTTTTAAATCTTTTCAAACCTTTAAAATCTACACATGCCTCCAAAACTTGCCACTTGTCACCATTTCATTGGATACTCGAATAAACTCACCTTTAACCCCAGTCTATCTGGAGATCTGGAGACTACATGAATCTCTAAGTCTCTAAATTATTTCCTTGACCATGGTTTCTTTTAGAGACTTGGAGAAATCCCTTTAGTCTCTAGATCTCTAAATAGCCATCTGGAGATTTGGAGACTAGTCTCCAAGTCTCATAATGATTTCCTCTCTTTATATTTCTTTATGAGATTTGGAGACTGCCTTTAGTCTCTAGATCTCTGAATCCGTATCTGGAGATTTGGAGACTAGTCTCCAAGTCTCATAATGATTTCTTCTCTTTATATTTCTTTGTGAGTTTTGGAGACTACTTTTAGTTTCTAGATCTCTGAATCCGTATCTAGAGATTTGGAGACTAGTCTCCAAGTCTCTAGATCATTTGGAGACTTGGAGACTTCTTCATTTGGAGATTTGAAGACTAACTCATTTGGAGATTTGGAGACTAGTCTTCAAGTCTCTAAATGAGTTCTTTCCTTTGTGAGACTTGGAGACTTGGTGACATGTGTCCCTTTCTACAAAATTTCTTCTGGGCCCACTGGCATAGAAACCGAGGTGGCCGCACAAGTCTAGGTAAGCATAGCTTCCAGCACTTTGATTTACTTCATATGTTTGAAGCATTCCATATAAACACTTCAAATTTTAAAATTGGGAGCAATGTGGGACTAAACTTTATGAAGCATTGCTGATTTTTTTATGGCTGCCAGTACTCAGAGGACTATAACTTTTGATTTTCAAACTAAATTTTTTTAAAATTTTTTCTCTATAATGCACACATAGTCATCTCAAACATATGTAAAATTCAGCCCGACCCAGTTCGTATTTTTTGAGTTATGATTAAAAAAATGTGGCTGAAAATCTGAACAATGCACACTTAGAGAATATTGACAATCTACAAATGGAATGGCTCTGGAAAAGTGACTAAACGGGCACATGGGGAGCTGAAAATTGGCATGATGAATCATCCCCATATCTACAACATGATGCAACAACTAGCACATTACAATCAATCTTTGGGAAAAAGATACAATCATCCGAACAGGGCCTTCGACTAAAGTATGCAACTGTCCAAATTATTAGAAACTACAAACAGAATTAGATTAGCAAATTGGGCAAATGGATTCATCATGACTTGAAAGTTTAAACACAAGGAATATTTGACCACTGGAATATGATGCAAAAGGATTTCTCAATTTGGTCAAATGGTCAAAAGTTATAATCAGTCAAACAAGGCCACTATACTTTGTTTGACACTTAGGCAGAATTGTGCAATTTGACACTTGCTCAAAATGGGACATCACTGAATGATTCGGGATGACAAAATAACATTATAGGATGCATGCACATACTGAATGGAGTGTGTTAAACACCTGGGACACCTCAAAGGCTTCAAAATGATAGCCGGGTACATATGCATGAAAAACAATTAAAGGGCTTCAAACTACAAAATTTAACATGGTACTCAAAACCCATGTTGCATTTTTGAGTACCGACACAACATTCTTCTTTATCAGAATTGTTCTAGCACAATCCATGATTGATCTATTTCTTCTCTCTGCTATACCATTCTGTGGAGGTATCCTTGGTGTAGACATTTATCTCTTAATTCCTCTATCATTGCAGAATATGTTGAACTCGATAAGTAGGAGATATTTTCCACAGCAAGTCAAATTGTGAACTCATTAGATATGAAATCTCCTCCTCTGTCAGATCTCAGACATTTTAATATTTTACCTATTGCTTTCTCAACGTTTTCCAAATACCACTTAAATAACTGAAAGGCATCAAATTTTTCCTTCAGAAACATTACATTCATCATTCTAAAGTAATCATCAACAAACATAATGAAATATTTATTACCATAGTAACTTTGCACACCAATAGGTCTACAAAGATCAGTATGAACCATTTCAAATTATCATCAGAAGTATGTGTCTTTCTCTTGAAACTAGACTTTGTCATCTTCCCAATTGACATTGTTTACACATCACATTGTCAGGTTTCTTTAATATTTGTAAACCTCTTACTCTTTTCATCTTACTAATTCTTACCAAATTGTCAAAGGTCACATGAAATAACCTCTTATGCCATAACCATACATCATCAAATTGTGCAAATAAACATGTTTCTTCTGCAAATAAACACGTTTCTTCAGATAGGTCTAGATAGAACAAATTACCTCTTGTTTATTCTCCTCTTCCAATTAGTTCACCAGTGACATCAAATATATTAGTCTTTTTATGATGAAACTCAACTCGGTAGCTAGAATAGTTCAATTGTGAAACACTCAAAAAATTTATAGTTAAGACCCTCAACCCAATAAGTATTGTCACATCTGATCTTATAAGTCAATCTTATTGATCCTTTTCCCTTCACAAGATATGGTGTATCATTACGAAACTTAACACTACTTCCTTTGTAATGATTTAAGGTTTCAAACTTACTTTTATCACCAATTGTGATGTGAGAAACCACTATCAATTATCCATCTATCACTTTTACTCACATATGAAATAAGTGCAATTTTCTCGATATCATTAAAATCATCTTTCATGGAAAAATAAACAACTTCTACATCATAATCATCAGACTCGCTAAATTCATTGTCAATTTCTTCTTCAACAATATAACAAGATTTCTTACCTTTATTCTTGTAGTCCTTATAACTTCTGTGATCTTTGTCATCCCTTTTGTTTGCGTACTTGTTTTCCCTTCTCTTATCCTTTTCATTCCTGTCAGGACATCTTTCTGCAATATGACCAACTTTGTTGCATGAAAAATAGATTATAGGAAGTTTACCTTTAAATTTTCCTTTTCCTCTCGGTAGCCTTCTAGCCATAAGTACCTCAAGATCATCTAGATCATCATCAGAAATGTCATTGTCACTGTCACTATTCCCACATCTTTCTTTTCTTTTCTTTGACTTTTGAAGAACCATTTGAGACTTGAATACATATTCAATATTGTGAGTAGTGAAATTATCAAAATTTGACAATTCAAAAGCAGTAAGTCTACCAACAAGACATACCTTGTACTGCAGAAACTCTAATAGCATAAATAGGAAGTAGGGTTCTCAAAACCTTTCTAATAACAGTTTCATCATCAATATTTCCATTAGCTCCTCTAATAGCATTCACTACCTCTTTAACTCTGGCACAATATTGAACAATAGTTTTACCTTCTATCATTCTCATTTCATCAAACTTACCTCTCAAGCTTTCAGATTTGGCTCTCAGCACATTTGTGTCTGTCTCCACCATAGATAGCTACCAGTGTGTCCCACATTTTCTTTTTATTAGTACAGTTATTGATGTCTTCAAATTCAGGATAACTTAGGGTTGTAGAAATCTCCAACATTCCTTGACTGTGTTCTTGCTTTTCCTTCATCTCCTTAGTTGTCATAGGTGCAACTACTAGTACATAATGATGTTCCACATAATATTTCACTCACTCACCACTACCAGCTAGGTGTAACTTCATCAAGATTTTCCATGCAAGGAAGTTCTTGTTCATCTTCGGTAGGTCTCCTTTTTGTAGATCGGGATCTTTAGCTTCAAGTACCTTCAAACTTTTTATTTACAAGAACTAACAACTCTGATAGAAAAAATTTAGAATGATTTTAGAATATTTGAGAGGGGGAGAATCAGTTATCCTCAGGTCCAGATGTACCAATTAAACTTTTCAACACTTCAACAAACTTAGATCTATTCAACAATCCACTCGGTCTCCATAGAATATAATCACTAACATAAAATTTGCAGTCCACTGTCCAAAAGTAATCAACTTGAAGAATATAAAAATCTTAACAACATAACACATTGAATAATATTCACACGAGTATGACACCATGATTTAACATGGAAACGCAATTTAAGAAAAACCAGGAGTAACATGCTACCAAATTTTCACTCTTTTGAAGTGAGGTCTATGAGGAGCCAACCCTATTAAATTTTACAATACACACTATTAGGTGTGACCCTATTAAAAGATTTAATCACCCTATTAGGAGTGGCCTAGTTAGAGGGCTTAAGAATATGCCATTAGAATGTCACCTTGATTAAAGGATTTATGAATGACTGTTAGATCAACCTTGATTAAAGGATTTTGACTAATTCAATCATTAGAAAGTAAAAATAGGTTCTGATCTAAAATATACAACTCACTTTGCAAATACAGATCCAATAAGCTCATATGTTTATTTACTAACTATCCTTCATTGTCATCTCCATCTCTGATCTGCTAAAAATTCCCTTTAAGAAATCACCACAACCTTGTTAAGCTCTTCATAGATCTTCTCAGCCTCCTGCTTAGGTTCGACAATCAATAACATCAACCTCTTCCTCTCTCTTCCATAACCTACAACTAGGTCATCCTTATATTGGTAGATAACTGAGAGGTGGTGTGAATCAGTTAAGTCCAGCTATTCTATAGTCCCAATTTCTCCCAGATGTATATAACAAAACTTTCAAATCAAATAATCGAGTCGGTAAGATATCAACTATCTTTCTCTTCATCTACCGATTACTAGTAAAATTAAGTATTGTGTTCACCGATCTATCCAGTTATAGAAATGTGTAAAGTAAAATAAAAATTCAACACATCATACACATATAATGCATAGATTTTAAACGTGTAAAGCCTATTAGGGGAAAAACTACCTAGGACTGGTAACCCAAAAATAATTCACTCTTTTGAAGTGAGCTTCGTTAGGAGCGAACCCTATTAAAGGTTACAAAACACATTGTGAGGTGTGAACTGGTTAGGAGATTTATCACTAACAATTCTCCTTTGACCAAACATTCACTATGGGTCAACAAGAAAACAATCAACATTCATTGAATGTCATATTGAAATATAAAGATTGTTAAGTCCTGATCGGTTAAGATATTTATCTTTAACAATAGTTAAACTGATATAGTAATGATCTGATTCAAATACAACTTTGATTTGCAGATTTTTAGATCTATGCTAAGCTCAAGAATACCTCTGATCAATAATCAATTCAACATCTTCATTTCCTCCAACTCTTTTTTTTTTTTTAGTATATGCTTTCCCTGACACTTGGTGTTGTGTACAATTTTGCTCGGTTTTGTCTTTAACCAGTTTGATTAGTGTTTCATGGAAATAATTCTTTAACATGAATTCTCCTACAACATCAAGAATCTAAGACTCAATAATGAATCTTATATCTCCTTATATAGACATCATAAACTGTGTTCTTTTCATCCATAGATTTTGCCTCTTAATCTTCACCGTTCATTTTGCCACTTTAACCTTCCTCGACAGTTGTGTCATTAACACGTTTCATTCTCCTTCATTTGATCATCTTCAAATTTTGTCATCCATTAGATCATCATAACAAACATTATCTTCTACCTCAGAATCATAACCAATTATCCAGCTCATCATTTCAGTCGGCTATTATAAACTCCATTTATTTCTTTCACTCATTCACTACCATAATGCATTGGTGATTACCTGCTTTGTTAATACTATACTCGATATACATTACACTTGCTCAGTGTATACTGACATTTTCATTTACCAACCACATAGACTTCTTTAGTCCTGATATTAAATACATAATAGAATCATGTAATACAATAAGGTCATCAACATAATTCCATAGACTCATCAATGAGTTAGTCAATGTATACCATATCCATATCTTTCTTATCCATCTCATCTTCATGTAGATATCCATTCCTTTAACATTTTCCTTCCTTAGATGTTTTTAACCATCGTGATAAGTACAATCAAAACTAGTTGACATCAATGAAAATACATTAACTGATTAATTGTTTTACATACACTTTAGTAGCTCAGTGATCATCAATCACTATCTTTCAAATATCCATTTCATTGTCAAACTTTCCTTCAAGATATTCAATCAGTTATAGGTTATCATATACCTCTCTGATTAGGTAGCTTAATCTTTGGTCACTTAATCATCTTTGTAGATCTTAGGTTTAGGTCAGATTCATTGAAAACTTCCAACATTTTTTTCTCCTCCTCCTTCTAGATACTTCACTAAACTTCTCATTGAATTCATAAGAAAATGGTTTACCATGCGTTAAATGCTCCAAGTCATTTACCCTTATCTTCAACATGTTTTACATATCCCAAGAATTCAACTATGTCATCTGGGAATCTTAATTCTTTCACAAACTATAAATTACTGACACTCGACCAATACTATGTTCTTCTACTGGGTCATCACTAGATAACTTGGTCATCACTAAACTTGTTCTTCTCGGTAATTACTAACTTCGTTCAGTTAATTCTCTGATACTCAACAATTACTGATGCTCGATCAACACTATTTTTTTTTTGACTTATACTAGCGCTCAGTCAACACAAGCATCACTCAGCTTACATTGAAATTTCTTTATCTTCTTCTTTTTTGCTCAATTAAGCCTATTCTTTCAAACTTTCTTTCCTCATTTCTTCTAAGCTTCAAATCAACTAACTTCTTCACTTAGTATTATAGATAAACAACACATTATCTTGCCAATGTGCCAACTAATCAAGTACCCATTGTAGTTTCTCATAACTCAACCTTTCCACTAGATCGTCTTGTTATCTCCTCTTCTCAAATCCTCTTCATCAATAAAAAGATATGGTACTTTACTAGATAGCAACTGTCTCACTAGTTAAGGTTTGACATCAATGAAAATATAACAATTGTTTTAATTGTAGTTTCCAATAGGTAAGTGAACAATGTTTTGTGAATCTGAAGATTGGAAAGTACTATGATAGAGTGTTGTGTGATATTATGCCTATGGAATGTTGTCATATATTTTTGGGTAGAACTTGGAAATATGGTAGACATACTTTACATGATGGGAGATTGAATAAGTATACTATTTGGGCTGATGGAAAAAGACAAATATTGTTACCTTTGATTGAAGAATCTGTTGGTGAAAGATTTGAAGAAGAATGATGTTTGTTATGCTTTTATTCCTAACAAACCAAGTGAGAAGATAGAAGATAAAGCATCGACAAAAATTGAAGAATTTCTTACTGAGTATAAAGAAACCATTTATGATAATGTACCAGCTGGTTTGATTCCAATGAGAAGCATTAGTCATTGTATGGATCTGACTCCTAGAGCTAGTTTCCCGAATAAAGTACTGCATCGATTGACATCAACTGAGAATGAAGAACTTAACGAAAAGTTAATGAGTTGTTGTAGAAAGGTTTGATCAAAGAAAGTTTGAGTCTATGTGCAGTACTAGCTATATTGGCACCCAAGAAGAATGGAGAATAGAGAATGTGTACTGATTCAAGAGAAATTAACAAGATAACAATGAAATATCGGTTCCCTATACCAAGAATGGATGACATAATGGATTGTTTGAGTGGAGAAAATTATTTTAGAAAGATTTATTTGAAGAATGGATATCATCAGATTAGAATCAAAGAAGGTGATAAATGGAAGACTGATTTTAAGATAAAAGAAGGTTTTTAGGAGTGGTTGGTTATGCCTTTTGGCTTAACTAATGCACTGAGTACTTTTATGAGGTTAATGAATGAGGTTTTAAATAAATTATTGGGTAAATTTGTGATTGTGTATTTGGATGACATTTTGATATTCAATAAGACCAGAGAAGAACATTTTTTGCATATTAGACATGTATTGTAGAGGTTGAGAGAGGAAAAGTTGTTGATTAATTTGAAAAGGTGTTCATTCATGAAAGAGGGACTTATATATTTGGGATTTGGGATTTTAGTTGATGGTTTGAAGATGGATCCTGAGAAGGTTGAAGCTATACTTGATTGGCCTACACCTAAAAGTGCTAGTGAGCTAAGATTATTTCATGGATTGGCTAGTTTTTACTGAGAGTTCATCAAGAATTTTGGTGCTATTTGTAATGCTATGACTGAAACTATGAGAGGAGATGAAAGATAATTCAAGTAGACACATGGAGCTAATAAAATTTTTGAAACTTTGAAGAAGAAGGTTGTTGAATTTCCTGTGTTAGTGTTACCTGATTTCAGCAAAGTATTTCAAGTTGAATGTGATGCAAGTGGAAGTGCAATAGGAGTTGTGTTTAGTCAAGAAGGTAAACCTGTTTCTTTCATTAGTGAGAAGTTGAATGATGCTAAAAGGAAATATTCTATCTATGATCAATAATTCTATGCTATTGTTCAAGCCCTAAAGAAATGGAGACATTATTTGATGACGAGTGAATTTGTATTGTATACCGATCATAAGGCTTTACAATATTTGGGTAGTCAGAATAAGTTGAATCAGAGACATATGAATTAGAATTTCACATTTTTGATACAACATAAGAGTGGAGTCACTAACTGAGTTGCTCATGCATTGATTAGAAGATCTTTGATGACTGAAATGAGAATTGAGGTTCTTGAATTTGATGACATGGATAATTTGTATGAAACTGCCCTTGATTTTTTGAGCAATGGAGAATGTGAAGAGCATCTATACTTAATCAACCAAGTAAGTTTGAAGACTATTTTATTCAAGAAGGTATGTTATTTAAATGTATTTAGTTATTTAAAATGAGAGGATCAATGATAACTAATTTGATAAAGGAGAAACATAGTAGTGGTTTGGCTAGACATTTTGGAATTGATAAAACATTGAGTTTTCTTAAGGTATTTTGGCCTTAGTTGTATAAGGATGTTCACAAATTTGTAAAGATTTGTGGAGTTTGTCAAGTTGCAAAAGGAGTAAGTCAAAATACTAGTTTGTATACACCGATTTCTGTTCCTGAGAAACCTTGGAGTGATAGCAGTATGGATTTTGTTCTTGGCTTACGAAAGATAGTAAGAGGTAATGATTCCATATTTATTGTTGTGGATTGATTTTATAATATAACACATTTTATACCATGTAAAAAAACATCAGATGCAATGCATATAGCGGATCTTTTCTTTAAGGGAATTGTTAGATTACATGGATTACCAAGGAGTATCATCTCTAACCGAGACAATAAGTTTATTGATTATTTTTGGAAGACCCTATGGAAGAAGTTGGACACCAAGTTGAAATATAGTTCTATATTTCATCCATAGATTGATGGATAAACAAAGGTTGTAAACTGAAGTTTGGGTAACTTGTTGATATTCTTAGTTGGAGATAAACTAAGTATTTGGGATTTGATGTTGGCACAATAAGAGTTTGCATGTAATAATTCAGTGAATAGGAGTACAAGAAAAACACCTTTTGATATTTTTACTGGCATACAACTGAGAGGTATATCAGACTTTGGAGATATTGCTAGTGAAGAGAAGAGAAGTGTTGAAGGAGAAGAGTTTGATGAGTTTATGAAGTCATTGCATGAGGAAGTGAAACATAAGTTAGAGAGAAATAATTAGAAATACAAGGATAAGGAAGATAGATCAAGAAGACATAAGATTTTTGATGTTGGTGATGATGTAATGGTTCATTTGAAGAAAGGAAGATTTCCTATTGGTACATATGGCAAGTTAAAGATGAATAAATTGGTCCTTGTAATATATTGAAAAGTTTTGATAGTGGAAATACTTATGGAGTTGAATTGTCTGATGACATGGATATATCACCTATATTCAATATTTCAGATTTGTATGAGTATTATGAACCTGATGAAGAAGTGACAGTATCGAGTGATTATCCTAAGAAGCATACATTGGAAGTTGAGAAGATTTTGGATTACAAAGTTAGCAAAAGTACAAGAGGAAAGGATTACATGGAGTATTTGGTAAAGTAGAAGAATAGACCAATTGAAGACAGTACATGGATTTCTTAATCTAAGTTGGATTCAATTTAGGTTGTACCTAGCACATGATTTGAAGAATCATTTCTAAACAACCCCAGGTGTCTGATGCAGGAACATCTTAGGTTTATGGCAATCCTAGATCAACCAAAAATATGTTTGAGTTTGTTGGGCTGCTCGGTAGCCTTTTTTGTTTGATCGGTAACTACTTTTGGGTTCTCAGTGAAGTGTTCTTTCTTGTCACTAGAAATCTCAGTTACCTCTTTGTTGTTTACTTTATCGAGTTATTTAGGTAGTGTTCAGTGTTGCTTGGTTCTTGAGTTCACCAACTAGTGCATTTAATTGTTTGATGTTGGCCGACTTGTGCAATTAATTTGGGTCATGATATTAATGATTGGATCATTCATTGGGAAGCATGTGGACCTTAATATAGGTCATTTCTTTCTCCTATATTGGATCTAAGGATCTTTTGAGAAGACCTATTTGGTGGCCTCTTGTATAAATAAGTAGATTTGTTCTAGGGTTAAGTAGTGAGAAAGTAAGAAGAGAGAATTTGGATATTTGGATCCTCACATGAATGAGGACTGTCTGTAATCAAGATCTTTATTGTATTTGGCCGTAAAAAGGAAGGCCTTACAACTTGACATGTATGAAGTTTGTTGGAGTTAATGAAAGATATTTGCTTTTCCTTATTTCCTTCTTGTTGTGTTGCTTCCGAGTTATTGTTTTGCAAGAGGCTTGGTGATCAAGTGTACCCTAGGCCCTAGTTATCATCCATCCTAGCATCAAATCTTCTCTTTAAAACTCTTGCTAAAGTTTTACGATGAATATTAAAATATCCACTTATGTTTGTAATTATTCTTTTATGAGTAGGTTGTCTGCAAGAAGTTGAGTCCCACTTTTGGCCAAAAAGTGGAAGTGTTTTATCTGTTTTTCAAAATTTTTGTCAATTGATGTCAAAATTTGAGGCACTTAAAGACTGAATCTTGAAAAACTTGATTAATATAAAATTTAGTGCTTGGAGTCTAGTTTTCAAATATACATTAATTTATTTCAATACCCACATGGTATAAATTGAATTTTAGTAGGCATGTTTAAAAACCACTTTTTCAAAATGCTTGTTTCAGGACGACACCTGACACATATACGACCACCCTTTTTTGAAGTAAATGAATGTATTTTTGTGAATCCTTTTGGGAAAAGATATCTAAAACACTGAAGATTGGTAAGAATATTATCTTATTTTTTTATTGAATTTTTTTAATTAATTTTTAATTGACTATAAAGTACATTTTTGAAACTTCTGGTGTACGGCCACCATAATTTGATGATAAGTTCACTTTTTTAAACTTTTTTTTATAATTTGAAGGAAATTCTATGTAGATTGGTGTCATATAACTCATTTTTCAAAAAATGTAAAATTAGAAAAGTTATTAAAGTTTTAATTAACCTTAGTATTTCAAGTTTAGGTACCACATTGGCTTAACAAATATTGTAAAAATATTACAATTTATCACATCACTATAAAATTTATATTTTTATAATCTGCACAATAAGAGCTAAAATGGGTTTTAATTTTATCGAAAAGTTCATTCAGGAAGGTGTCCAAAAAATTATATGGCAAGGCAAAAATTTTATTCTGTAATGCCTTAGCCATTTTTTTGCAGGGCCAAGCATAGGCTTGGTCCCACCAAGCCTATCCTAAACCAAAACCCAAGCCAACGGGTATGGTTCCTGCTCATAGATTTACAAAACGGGTGCCCATTTTTTAAATTCACAAAACGGGCGGCTATTTTGTGAAACTAAAAAATGGGCACCCGTTTTGATTTAAATAATGGGCGCCCATTTCATAAAGAGCCCATTTCTACATGTCTTCTTTGAAGTGTCATCTAGATGTAAAGTGACCTATCTTATTGCATGAAAAAGATTTCAAAGGTAACTTTCCTTCAAACTTACCCTTACCTTTTTTCCCTCTTCTAACGATCAGGGAAACAATTTCATCTAGCTTTCTTTCTTCTTCTTATACATGTTCCCATTCATCAGCATACTCACCAAGCTCTTCTTTCATATTACCACTGCTAGTGCTCACAATTATAGATAATGTCTTTTGTGTGCAGATGCCTTAAATGTTATTTTAACTCTAGGTAAAGAATCTCCCATCTCTACATCCACAAAGGTAGTTAGCTTTGTAATCACCATCTCTCTACTAAACTTTGTAGTCAAAGATAGAATCTCTTCTATAGCCTAAACTTTGGTCTTGTAAACATGTGTCAATGATCTAAGAATCTTTGCAATGACTTCTTCCTCTTCATAAGTGCCTCCAGAATTTTTGATTCCAATCACAACCTCAGTAACTCTCTGTACATAAGCCCTAATATTTTCATCATCTTTCATTTTCAAATTCGCCATCCTTGTTTTCTAGTTCTCTAACTTTGCTTACTTAGTAAACTTGTCTCCTTCATAAAATGCTTCTAATCTTTCCCAAATTTTGTGTGCTAAATCCAGATCTTTCACCTCTGTAAATTCTCCTTCAGAAAGTGTGTTGATCAATGCTTCCCTTGCGACCGTGTTATATGAAAATATCTTCTTTTCTTCGTCAGTGGCTTTATCTATCTCATCCTCAGCCTTCATGGCTACCTCATTCTTCATGATCATCCAATAGTTGATACCCAAACATAGAAAATATGTTCGCATCTTGTTCTTCCAATTGTCAAAGTTTTCAGGACCAAATTTTAGACTATCCTTTCTATAGAATGCCATCTCCAAGATCACCTCAAGCTATTAAGCTTTCTCTCTAAGGACCAGTAGCTCTGATACCAATTGTTAGGAATAAAAGTCCACCAACACAACTGAGAGGGGGGGGGGAATCAGTTGTGAGATAGATTACTAAACTTTAAACTTTAAATAGCAACTACACCAAATCAAATGATAACATAGTAAATGCCAACATAATAACACAATATTTTTTTTGTCAAGGAAACCTTGTTAAAGTTGAATAGTGGTAAAATGGATTCACCTGTATTCAAATGTAAAGGGGGAAATATGAGATCTATTCTCAAAACCCAAATTTCCAAAGAAGAGATCCACTTTGATCAACCAAGAGGTTAATACACAATTGAATCAATTTATGAAGAATACGGAAGAGAGAGAGAGAGAGAGAGAGAGTAAATCCAATATTTCCCTATGGAGGATATTGTGTATTGTGTTTGAAAATAGGGGATAACTGAAATATAAGTACTGACCTCAAATTAGGGCAGATCTGGAAAATGTCAAATTCTGATGTCTGTGTATACTTTCGGGCAATTCTACAACATGCTCCAGATTGGAAATGCCGAGACAGAGATAACCCAGAAATATTTCTCCAAGATGAGCTCAGGTCAGGTTTGACCCTCATAAAAGGTCAAATACTACATTATTTATTTAAAGTCTGATTCTGATTCTGTTCGCAGATCTTGAAAGTTTTCTGAAAAGGGTATCAAAATTCTCTCTTAGATCTGAAACTCCACACCTATACCTACAAGAAAAGGAGGACTTTTGTTGTTTGTTTGAGGGGTTTGCCTTGGTCAAAACCTGGTTTGGAATCAACCTTAATATTGAAATTGAAATAGGAATGATAGCAAGTAGTAGAAAAGGATCTAACAATGAAGCTATGCAATTCAATAGATATGCAATTGTATTTTGAATGTAAACAAGTATATTGATATGAAAGCTTGAACAAAACAATATATGTAAATGACACATCCATGATTGTATGCTCGGAATCCACCTTGAAGGAAGAATGAAATGGATCTTGAAGATGAACAAAGGATCTTGAAGGAAGATCACACCATCATGATGGCTAGATCTAGGGTTTGAATGATGAATCTTGAATGCTTGAACAAAATCCCTTCAATGGCTTGAATGCTTGAATCCTTGATCTTCAATTGATAACTTGGATGGAGAAGAGGAATTTCTTGCTTGAATTCTTGCTTGATCACCTTGAGAGATTGAGTGCTTGGGACGTGAATGAATGAGATGTTCCCACAAAACTTGATGATGAAAATGAGAGAGGAAGGCCTCCTTTTATAGTGAACTAGGGCACACTCCTCTAGAGGGGCCACCTTGGAGAATTAAATCCCAATTAGGTCCTAACCTTTAGAAAATATACCTAGATTAAATGCAATTAAATGATTTACCATCCCGAAACTTGAAATGGCCGACTCGGAGGTGGGAAAATAAATATCCCGAAAGCCCAAAGCCCATAAATTCTAGAAATTGGAAATTTGAATTAGGGGGGAAAAATCAAGGTTGGACCTGACCTAGTTAGGTTCGACCTCGAATCTAACCCTGGTCCCAGATTTACTCAAAACCAAGTTAGGAGGTCCTGGGGATGCCCAAAAACCTAGAAATGATGCCAGAACAGGACAAAATGCCAACGATAGACATAAAATCCTATGGTTATTGTGATGAAGGCTAGGAGGACCTATTTTTACATCCTACCTAGAAAATAGAGCCATGGAAGAGGGAAATTCAGGAGAATCCTTAAGATCCTAACCCTAATTTCACCTAGAATGAAGCAGAAAAGAAGTGGAAAGTGGGGAGAAAGTTAGATCAAAGAAAAGATCAATTCAAGGCATCTGACATGACCCCAAACCACTTACTCAGAGGGATAAACACTCTTAACATGGAAGTGCTTCCATTTTTAGATGATACATTAAGCCCCCACTTTAGCAAGAGTATGGACTCAATGAAAACTCTTGGTAAAGGAGAAGAAAGAGAAGATCCAAGTAGATTCATAAAGAGATAAAATAACACTTAGCTAAGGACCCAAGCCCCTAGACTAAGGATTCTAACTCAACATACATGCACGAGGGTGTGAAACATGAAAACCAAAAGAACAAGGGTTAGTACTAAACAACCCAAATCAATTAGTATAAGAAACCTCACTAAGAAATATTTCTCATACTAATATCATATTTGGAAAGCTACCATAATAGTATAAATGTTTACATAAGAAAGACAAGAGAAACACTATAAATAACATAGCTTCATGATCCTATCCTACTAGCATGAAAGCAGAAAAGAGAGAAAGGAGAAAGTGATTACCTCACCCAGTAAGATGCCCACCTTACCATGAATCACCCTGGAGGGAGAGCCCAATGGGTTCACCCATAAACTGTGCTTGCAATTGTAATGCATCTTCTGATGGCTTTTGGAATACCCATAGATCCACCTTCTTGCATCACTATGAATATAAAATGTGTGTCTCCTCAAGATTTAGCAACTTATTTGTGTTACCCACGAAAGATTTAGCATATAGGCGCGTGTCTTTTTAGGATTTAGGAACTTATGTGTGTTACCTTCTAAGATTTAGCATATTTAAAATTGGAAATGCATGTCCCTTCAGGATTTAGCAACTTATGTGCGTTACCTTCAGAGTATTTAGCATATTGAAAAATTTAAAAATGTGTGTCTCCTCAGGATTTAGCAACTTATGTGTGTTACCTTCAGAAGATTTAGCATATAAATGTGTGTCTTTTTAAGATTTAGCAACTTATGTGTGTTACCTTCCAAGATTTAGCATAAAAATAAAAAAATATAGTACAAGGGAGACCCTATATATGCCCCCCTCCTTAAGATAGCAAAAACATACTATTTTGACATGTTAAGGAAAGACAAAGAACAAGGATAAAGCCTTTCTTCAACATCAAGACAATATCCACAAACAACACCCAGTCCAAGCCAAGAAGGTCATAGCTCCTATGAGGCCATGGAAGGGATGAATGTAAAGGGATATCATGCAAGAAGTGAAAAAGAAAGTAACCCTTATGAGGGATAGCACACTGTTCAGTTTCCATGGTGAGAGATATATCAACCATGGAAACCCAATGTCAAACAAAAAAGGAGGCTATTATCAAGGACATAGATCCTCAATGCAAACCAAAATTTTCATGTATGATTGGATGTCACATAATAGATAGATACTTCTTAACCAAGGAATTAGGTGAATCCTGGAAAGATAGAAGAGAAGGAGATGGCATCCTTGCCCCCCAAGTGTAGGACAATGATGGAAGAGGATACCTACTTCACAAAGCAAGGAGATATCATGTTTACAAAAATGTATACCATATCCTTAGCGAGGGATATTGACCCCTACATCGAAGAATATAGATAATCATGAAAAGGATACGTCACAGATGGAAAATGATCCTCAAAGAAAGAGATCTTATCAACAAGACCCCCACCAAAGAGGAGTGCTTTTAGATAAAATATCATCTTTCAAAAGGCGGGAACAAAGATGCAATCATCAAGCCCCCTACAAACAAGAGGAAGAGGAATCTTTGAAATGAGGGAAACAACTCTAACACCAAAGCAAGGGTGAAAGTTTATAAAGAACATAATTTACAAAATAGAGAAGAAGTGACGACTTAGGACAATGACTTCTCATATAAGAAGATTATCCATAGTCAAAACATCTATCAATATGTTGAAATAATATTGCAATATAAACAAATACCACTAAGCTAAGGAAAGCAGCTCCCTAGACAAAGAAAAAGAAAGAGGTACCTTGCCCCCTAGAGACAAGGGATACCTTTGCAAAAAAAATGTCTTAGAAAAGATATCTTGAAAATATAGAGTCGATGGATGCAAAGCCATAGAAAAAGAAGAGAGAAAGAATACCAATTAAGCCCTAATAAAAGATCGAATGGATCCTAGGAGACTGGATGAAGATACACCTCTTGCCCCCCAGTCTTGAGACAAGAGGAGAAGAACATTTACATTATATCTAAAGGAGGGGAATCCCCTATATCAAAATTATGAAGGAATTGTAAAACTGCACGAGAGTGAGATATAATTCCTAAAGAAACTCTTTCTCTAACATATAACTTGAAATGTTTACAATCAGCAAGTAAATGTTTGTTACTATAATGAAAAGGACATTTATATTTGTAAAGAGCATCTATCGACATAGGTCTAAAGATTTCTTTCTTGGAATTCATTAGCTCAACATATACCTTTTTAGCAATTTCCTGATGAGTAGTAGAGTTATCTAATATAGGTGTGGGGAGAAGAATATGAAGAGGAGGATGATGTTTAGCATCACCTACCTTAACTTGAAACTTTTAACAACCAACACCATACATATCTAGTTTAGGAGGTACATGAATGGGAAACCTAATACCATGTTCATTAATGCCAAGCCCTAAACCTTTATAACCTTGTTTAGTCACCATATTATATCCAGTAGTGTACAGATTATGTAAAGCTCTACAGGAGGTGATTGTTTTATGTAAAGCTTCTACAAGAGGTGATTGTTTATCATGTTCATGAGTAAAGGTTGTATAAGGTGGGATAATAGGTTTTGAAGAAGTTTCTTGACCCTTTCCTTTAATATCATCATGGATAGGAGAAGGTAAATCAAAGAAATCTTGTACATCTGCATCCTACATGATAGCTTGAATCCCATCATAAGTATGGGAAGAGCGAGGATTAACAAATGGAGAATTAGGTATCGGAATAGGAAGATTAGGATTAAGATTAGGATTGATAGGATTAGGATTAGGAAGATTATGAGATGGTGTGTCATCTACCGAATTCTTCACATAATCTAAAAGATGAATAAGGCTACCACATAAATCCCTAAGAAAAGTTTTAAATGTAGGCAGACTAGTGTTGGTCAACTTCACAAAAGCATAGGCAAGAGCAAAGTGAAGGGTCATCAACATAATGAAGTGAATGATACTCTCATAAACATCATAGGTATTATAAAGAGATGCTAAAAGAAGAGTAATAAAGAACATGACCATGCACCAAAACATCTTAACAATCTCCATAATAAATGAACTGCAAGAAATGTTTTTGTATTTTATTGAATATATAGGATTTTTTTTTTTTGGAAAAATGCAAGAGCATAAACTAAATGCAAGAAAGGATCTAAAATTTAACACAATAGGGCATCAAATTCCCCAAAAGAAAAGGAGAGTAAGTATGTCGGGTTCACCAAAATGAATAGTTGAAGGTGAACACACACACAATAAGACAAAGGGATATCTAACACCAAAAAGAAAGAGAGTAATCTTGTCGGGATCACCAAAATGAATAGTTGAAGGTGAACACACACACAGTAAGACAAAGGGATATCTAACACCAAAAAGAAAGAGAGTAAGCTTGTTGGGTTCACCAAAATGAATAGTGGTAAAATGGATTCACCTCTATTCAAATGTAAAGGTGGAAATATGAGATCTATTCTCAAAACCCAAATTTTCAAAGAAGAGATCCAATTTGATCAACTAAGAGGTTAATACACAATCAAATAAATTTATGAAGAATATGGAAGAGAGAGAGAGAGTAAATCCAATATTTCCCTATGGAGGATATTGTGTATTGTGTTTGAAAATAGGGGATAATTGAAATACAAGTACTGACCTCAAATTAGGGCAGATCTGAAAAATGTCAAATTCTGATGTCTGTGTATACTTTCGGGTAATTCTATAACCTACTCTGGACTGGAAATGCTGAGATAGAGAAAACCCAAAAATATTTCTCCAAGATGAGCTCAGGTCGGGTTTGACCTTCATAAAAGGTCAAATACTACATTCTTTATTTAAAGTCCGATTCTGATTATGTTCGCAGATCTCAGAAGTTTGTCGAAAAGGGTATCCAAATTCTCTCTCAAATCTAAAACTCTGCACCTGTACCTACAAGAAAAGGAGGATTTTTGTTGTTTGTTTGAGGGGTTTGCCTTGGTCAAACCCTGGTTTGGAATCAACCTTAATATTGAAATTGAAATAGGAATGATAGCAAGTAGTAGAAAAGGATCTAACAATGAAGCTATGCAATTCAATAGATATGCAATTGTATTTTGAATGTAAGCAAGTATATTGATATGAAAGCTTGAACAAAATAATATATGTAAATGAAACATCCATGATTGTATGCTCGGAATCCACCTTGAAGGAAGAATGAAATGGATCTTGAAGATGAACAAAGGATCTTGAAGGAAGATCACACCATCATGATGGCTAGATCTAGGGTTTGAATGATGAATCTTGAATGCTTGAACGAAATCCCTTCACTAGCTTGAATGATTGAATCCTTGATCTTCAATGGAGAACTTGGATGGAGAAGAGGACATGCTTGCTTGATCACCTTGAGAGCTTGAGTGCTTGAGATGTGAATGAATGAGATGTTCTCACAAAACTTGATGATGAAAATGAGAGAGGAAGGCCTCCTTTTATAGTGAACTAGGGCACACTCCTCTAGAGGGGCCACCTTGGAGAATTAAATCCCAATTATGTCCTAACCTTTAGAAAATATACCTAGATTAAATGTAATTAAATGATTTACCATCCTGAAACCTGAAATGGCTGACCCGGAGGCGGGAAAATAAATATCCTGAAAGCCTGAAAATTCTGGAAATTGGAAATTTTAATGAGGGGGAAAAATCAAGGTTGGACCTGACCTAGTTAGGTTTGATCTTGATCCTGACCTAGTCAGGTTTGAGCTTGACCCTGACCTAGTCAGGTTTGACCTCGAATTTGACCCTGGTCCCAGATTTACTTAGAACCAAGTCAGGAGGTCCTGTGGATGCCCAGAAACCTAGAAATGATGCCAGAACAAGACAAAATGCTAGGGATAGACATAAAATCCTATAATTACTATGATGAAGGCCACAAGGACCTATTTCTACATCCTACCTAGAAAATAGAGCCATGGAAGAGGGAAATTCAAAAGAATCCTTAAGATCCTAACCCTAATTTCACCTAGATTGAAGCAGAAAAGAAGTGGAAAGTGGGGAGAAAGCCAAATCAAAGTAAAGATCAATTCAAGGCATCCGACATGACCCCAAACCACTTACTCGGAGGGTTAAATGCTCTTAACATGGAAGTGCTTCCAGTTTAAGATGATACAAAGGTAAAACCTCGGTAGGAATTAGCACCCACAAATGATGTACTAAGAGTATTTTATCCCTATTAAAAAATCTAGCCATGTTAGGAGCTTATTAAAACATTAGAGTACATAGTCCCCATTAAAGGAAAAACCCTATTAGGAGTCAAATAAATGTAGGCTCACTGCCCAAAGAAGGTTATGTCCACCCCCAGAACTCACTATTGACAACACAAGTGTATATAAAGTAAATACACAATCCTTGTGAACTATCTAATAGCAATTACCTTTTCTTGATCAGTTCCAATGAAGTATAAACTATCCTATGCTCTACATCTAGCAGATACAAGCTTGCGGCTTCCACAATCCTCTTTTACATTTGTTACACACTACCTATCTTTTTAAAAGAAAAGATCTTACATATATACCCTATTACAATAAATGATCAGGTCATCCAATTAGGCTTTCCTAATATATAAATAATTACATAACCCCTTGCTAAGATACACATGGTATCTATAAAAAGTATACAACAATTACACTTCAACAATTAAGTTCCAAGATCCGTAATCCATGCTCGCTATCCATAATACACGCTACAACTTTGAAGTCGGCCCCAAATAGGTCTCCTCTAGAACACACACCATAGATGACATCATCATGATTCCCACAACTTGCTAAGATCAAAGAACATTCCTCAATATGTTATCTGACATCCCTTAAGCTCATATATACTAAATCCACATCGCTTGTAAGATACACTCAAAAAATAGAGACTAACTCTGTCAAATTCCACTGTCACAATCTAGAAACCCTTCACCAAATCTTCTATTACTCAACCAATATGAAATATTACAACATGCAATCTTAGATATAAGATCACAACACCTCCCTGTACACAAACCTGTGTTCGCTCATTCTGAATCAACCATACAGTATCTGTACACTCTAATAACCAGTATGTTCTCTTCATAAAAACATATGTTGATGTAATTCCCCAAAAATGGGCTATAAATTCATTAACCTCCTATATCGACACATCAAATGAAATGGACATCGAAGTCCTAACCTAAGGCACATTTGAACATCATCGAATCCTAATTGATTATCCTAAATTCTGCATCGGGGAATATTCCTAGTAATATTCCTAATTATCATAATTATCTTTAATTGAATAGTTATTTGGCGATAAATCCTTTTTATCCTAAAGTTTGATTAATTGAATATTCTAAATATTTAATTAATTAGATTTAATTCTGCCACTTAATTATTTAATTGAAGTTAATTCTATTTACCCCTTAATTTTATTATTTAATTTTGACAATAAATCCAAAATCCTATGAATAATTGATTAAATTCTTATTTAATTAATTAAAGCAAGTTGTCAATTTTTAATAATATTATTTTTGAATAAAAGTTTGATTAAATAATTGATTAACCCATAAATCAATTGTTCTATTTTTCAAAATCAATTAAGTTGGAAATAAATCACTTTATTATTAAATTAATTCATAAATAAAACATGCACAATCAGAAAAGAAGACAACTATCAATTATCAATTTAAATCTAAACTCTATTTTGAGTTAAACTCTGCTTTTGCATGTTTTTGTGAGTTAATTATCCTTTATTTAAAAATAACTCAAAAATCAACCTGAGTTATTTGAGTGATTTATGGCCTTTTTTCATGCACCTCCAAAGCCCTAGATTTCTATAAATTAAGGCTTCATCTCTTCATTTGAGATCCATCCACGAATTGCACACTCACGCTGTCGAATTGGAGACTGAAGAATCAATCTTGAGAATT
Organism: Chamaecyparis obtusa; assembly: GCA_027943335.1. Taxonomy (NCBI): domain Eukaryota; kingdom Viridiplantae; phylum Streptophyta; class Pinopsida; order Cupressales; family Cupressaceae; genus Chamaecyparis; species Chamaecyparis obtusa. The sequence continues at coordinate 41,962 of BSBK01012645.1, forward strand.
CGAGTTGTTGTGAGATTTTCATTATTTTTGCATAGTATCTATATCATTTAGAATATTATTGTTAGATCATTTTAGCATATCGATTTTCATATTAGCATAGATTCATATCAAGTTTTCATTATCAAAATTGCACAGAAAAACCAAAAAAAAAAAGATTAATTGCATTCATTCCATATCTAGATTTTGCATTCAAATCCTTCATTTATGTGTCATCAAGATCACTGATCTCGGTATAATCTGAGAATACATACTCGCATCTACTAGAAGGCAGTAAATCGCTTGATTAGTTTAGTTCATTTATTGCATGATTTCAATTTTAGCTAACCTCTAATGTTTTACTAAAGTGTTGTGTTCTACAAATCAGGTACAAAATTCACACACACATTTCTAGCACCCACCATGGGGCCCTGAAATGGGTTTCCCTTCAAATTTTATCAATTTCTATCATTTTCTTATCTTTTTCTATTCCAAGCTATGATTTTTATTCTCTGTCCATACAATTTTCGTATGAGTTTTATCAGAAACTCGTACCAGGAGATACCCACTATTGTATGACAGTTGATTTGATCGAGGATCTCACAAGTAGAAACCCATTGTCGTCTAAAAGGTCGATTGTCATGTGATCTGATACCCATTGTCATATGAGCTTCTAGATTGTCATACGGGAGGTAACCCACTGTCATAAAAGTTTCAATGCCAGGGTTCAATTGTCGTTTCACTTTTTCAGGCAATTTGTTAGATTTGGTTTTCAGATTTTGACTAACAACTAACCCTAACAATTGAAATTCTTTGTTTTTGATTGATTTTCACTAGTTTTTTTATTGGAAAAAGTGCAAGAATTGCTAAAAATAGATAAAAACTACTAAGCACGTTGTGAGGAATTAAGGTAACCTTCTCAGCTGATAACATTTCAATTTGGATTAAAATGAACATCTTGCGTGTCTAGCTTGAAGGCCTTTCTTTTCCATATCACACATTTCATTTGGGCTCTAAAAATGAACATAGATTTGTTTTTAGCATCTTTGTTACACATAGTAAATAGGCCCTATGAACACTATTTGTGGCTCTTGAGAGTGTGAGTTTCCAGCGAAACTCTTCTCAATGAAGGAACCCTTGTAGGTAGGAAGGATACTGAGGGCATCTCATGTTCTACTAGATCCGTGTGTCTTCAACTTTTGATCGATGCATTCTCTCTCCGAAGAGGTTGATAGATCATAAGGGGTTGACGTCATAGATCTTTGTGAGATAATCTTAGTCTTAGCGCATCGGATTTATCTGTTTGCTTTGTTTTGGTGAAGTGAAGAGGCTAGGGGATTATGCTCTACTTCCTTTTTGGATAGTACTAGAAACCTAGATCCTTGAATCTGATCTAGTCCCCATGTGGTATATCTTGCGAGTCACCTTTAGAGAGGTTTAACCATAGTGGACATTCCCTTAATTGGGTCAACCACGTTGACAGAACCTCAAGCAGTAATAGCCATTTTCGCTGTGGTAGTGACAACCGCTATATAAATGTCCTATTGGAAGAAATCTCCACAGGTGTGGTCTCTTGTTGGGCTATTAGATCTCCCTAGCAGATCCTAAAGATTAAGTTCTCAGACTATGTCAAAACCCCGGTGCACTTGGATTGGAGTTTTCCCTCTTGGATCATAAAAGTTGCAGAGTCAAACTATTACTAAAAACCCTAGTGAGGCCAAATTTTCATTTTTCTAGGAATATGTGCATTATTGCAAAACTTTTTGGAACATACACAATTAGCACTTCTAAGGATTAGCACAAATAAGTCACTTGATTGTTCATGCTTGCGCAAGGTTGCTTTTGCCCTTGTTCATTGTTTTCAGGCATGCTTGAAATCACTTGCTTGCTGTTTTGCTTGCTTGCTTATCTATCTGGTTACTGAAAATGAACAAATCTGTTACAATCTTTAAATATGGACATTGAAATTTGCAAACAATCTGAAATTGAAAACCCAAAAATTTGCAAAAATTGAAGTGAAATTCCTTTCTGGAGTAAAAAATCATACGAGTTTTGGTCAAGAGTCATTTCATTACCCCCTAATTGTCATATGGTAACTGGTATATTGTCGTACGAGTGTTGCTGCCAGTCATTTTCAAAAGTCAATTTTCTTGTTGTCAACTATCATACGAGCTTGTCAATTGTCATTTCATGCTATACCCACTGTCATACGAACTTGCAGAAAGTCGTTTGAGAAGTTTTGAAAAATTTCCAGAAAGTTGTCAGAATTGCTAAATATCCAGCTTTTCTAGCCTATTTCTAGAATCTATCAAACAAATCACTATATCAAGAACAGAGCAGCAAACTACTAAGAATCCAATCATTTTCCTAAAGTGGCCTTTTGAATCTGATTTAGCCTTCTGTTTAATCGATTTGAGTCTTTATCATCTTGTGTCAAAACCTTGTCATAACTATCAACCTTCAATCAACTATCAAAATGACTAAGTGTTTTGAATTCATGTCCGCTATCTTTTGGGAATCTACCTATACATCTAGGGCATAGTCTCCTTCATCTATGTCTAATCTAAGCTTCAATCCATCAAACCTTGACAAGGTTGCATCATCTGATCATCTCGATTCAATTCATTCTTCAGTTGTCTTCATCTTATTCTTTTGCTTCACCCAAGGTTAATGGTGGAAACTAGAGCTTCCTCTCACAAGAAATCTGGGGAAGTATCTCATACTTTACCTTTGACTCATATGCAAAGTCCAACTCTTGAACAACTTTACAATTCTAGTCTTTATGAAGACAACGGTACCAAAAATCTTTGATTAAAAACTAGTTACATTCCTCCTTCATCAACTCACGGAGGTAATCAACAAACTCCTCATCAATCTATCCCAGGTAGAACTCCCACCATGTCTCAAGCAGGGACAAAATTTGGCTCTCAAAGAGCTCAATCTCAACATGGTGCAGATCAGGAACCCACACCTGAAGAAATTTCTCAATATCAAAATGATGATAACTTCAAACGAATGATGAAGCATTTCTTGAAAGAGGATAGAGAAGCATACTTTTTGCAATTAGCTCATCAAGGAGCTAAACTTCCTCCCAACTTTAATGTTGAAGATATCATTACACATGAGGAAGAAACTCCACTCACAGCTATGATGAAACAAATGCATGCCATGCAAGTCAAACTTAATAACCTTGAGAAAGAAAAGGAACCCAAGGAGTTCTCCATGGAGGCCCTATGTCCTTTTCCATTTGACAAAGACTTGTACATGCCACCATTCTTGAAAAGAGTGGAGATGCCTAAATATGATAAGTAGGATGGACACTCTGATCCTCAAGATCATGTCAGAGAATTCTGTACACAATATATGGAGTTCATGCACGAACCGACCTATCTGATGCATCTCTTTCCTTGATCTCTAGGAGGAGTAGCCATTCATTGGTTCTCTAGATTGCCTTATACTATCAAAAATTTCAAGGAGTTGATCAAATTATTCTTTCAGCAATACTCCTACAACATTCAACATCCAATCACCATGATTCATATCTGTAATCTCAAGCAGTATCCAGGTGAACCATTCTTGACATTTCTCAAAAGATGGAAACTGGAAATCTTCATCAATAATCTTATCCCCGAAATCAACTACCCTTTACAAATGCAAGATCATACATCTTTTGATAAGATGGTAGACAATGTGATCAAAATTGAAAAGTACTTGTGAAAAAAGGAGAAATCACACTTTAAAAAGACAAGTACGAATCAGGATCCAGTTCTAAAGACAAGAACAAAAATTGGAATAAGAATAAACGCATTGTCATAGATGGTGTTGTTGATGCTATCTGTGCCCCATCAAAGGCACCAACTTTCAATCTGACTATTGGCACCCAAGCCATCAAAGCTTCAGAACAAAAAGTGCCTGAATCATCTCGAAAGAAGCCAGAGTATAAAAAGTGGTCCGCTAATAATAAACAAATGTTCACTCCTCTTGGAGAATCTTTAGAATCAGCTATGAGGACTCTTCTAGCTAATAACATCATCTCCTTGCCTGAGATCTGACAATCCAATCCAGATCCTAAACCAAAATGGTGGAGGGAGAATGAATTCTATGATTTCCATCGAGGTAAAGGTCACAAAACTAATCACTACTTATGCTTAAAGCATACTATTCAAGATTTGATTGATAAGGGAGATATCACCATTGATAATCATAAGAGCAATAATGATCATACAACATTCACAGAACCATTTCTGAAACATGGTCAAGAAGTTTCATCTTCTTAGCCTAATATGTGGGCAAAGGTCAATTATGCTTACCCTGAAAATAATGCTGTTATCAATATGGTTGAACCTTGTCTCTCTGAGCATTGCAATGTCATCACAAATGTGTGAAGAGATAGAGATCATACTTTAGCTAATGTAGTGACTCAATCACAAGCTTAGACACATCTAAATGGACAAATCCTAGATTCATCAAATGTCCCTAAGATGCCCTTCAATCTTTCTTCTGCTTCCAAATAGAAGGTTGTTTCTAAATCTTCCAATCCTAAAGATACGAGACCAACATATTATAGCATTTTTCAAAAACTCCAACACACTAATGCAAAAATATCCATGTTTGAGTTGCTTCGGATATATCCAGCTCATAGAGCTATTCTAGACAAGGCTTTGCTCAGATCCAATGTTCCTGATGACCTTGATTTAGACAGGTTCCAGACCATGGTTGGGCATCTTACGTCTCCACAGTATATCTCATTTTCAGAGGAAGATGACAACTCCTTCAGTCACCCACATAACTAGCCTTTGCATATAGAAGTCTTGATCAAGAACTGTAGAGTCAAACGTGTGTTGATAGATGGAGGCAATGGCCTAAATAATTGTTCTTACAGCTTGGTCACATAGTTGGGATTTTCAGAAATGGCTATTGATCCTAGAAAGAAGATAACTATAAAAGCCTATGATGAACAAGAGAGATCTTCTAAAGGCACCATTGTCTTACCTATCAGAGTAGGTCCACTTATCAGAGATACCACATGTCATGTTCTTGATTTACCTTTGGCTTACAACATTCTTCTAGGGAAACCATGGATACATGAGATGAAGGCTATTCCTTCTACATTCCACCAATGCTTGAAATTTCCTTATGAAGGAGTAGAGGTCACTATTCCAGTAGACATATCCACCACTTGCAATACATTGAAGGAAAGTGTAGATAAACTTGTGCCTAATAACAGACAATCTTCCATTGAGCCAACAAAAGAAGCATCCACATCTAAAATGGAAGATGTAGCAAAAGAGGTCAATATCAAAGAAAATGGTATGGGAGAATATACTATAGAGCCAGCCTTATCTTTGACATCTCTCCCTATCTCACCTAAGTCTTATGGAAAATCTTTAAAACAGTCCAAACCAGATTCTAAAGAACCTTTTGAGGCATATAAAAAGAATTTTGTGGCAGAACAAGTCTCCAAGCAAGAATTTGAAGACGATGAAGCTGTGATTGCATGGCTATACAAAGATGAACCTGAATCTCAAGTTGTTCAAGCTAGAGACTCTACAATATCCAAAATCCCTTCTAAGGCATATGGTCCAGGAGACAAATTAATAGCTAAGATGGGATATTTAGGTAAAGGACCTCTAGGAGTTAGAGGAGAAGGTCTTATAATGCCTATTTCACATGCTGGTAGGGGGAAAACGATACTGTTGGCCTAGGCTTTAAAAAGAAACCCTTCCACCTCAAAGGTAATTGTTCCCATGTCATAGAGCATATCGCACCAGGAGAACCTCTTCTTAAGAAGGAAGAAATTGAACCATCAGATAGTGATTTAGACAGCTCTGAACTTATCCCTTATGAGCGTTTACCTAAAGAAATCAAAGACCTTCTTGAAGTTGAAGATGATCCAATCAAAAGAATTAATCTAGTAGAAACACAAGAACCTACTATCAATCAAGAGATAGTTGTCACACAAGAACCAGCTAATCTTGGAGATAATAAAAAAGAGGAAGGTGATAGTTATTCTGAGACAGATTCCCATGAGTATGAATTCAAATCAGAATATGAGGGTAACCCTTCTTGGGGTATTCATCCTGACTTTACTCATGTTCTTAGATTTCCTAGAGGCATAGATGAAGAATCTAATGATTAAGAATGGGGAGCCATTCTAGAAGAAGATGAGCTTATCATAGAGAAACATGTTGATGTTATTCACCAATATGCACCTGAACCCAATGTAAGTCTAGAGCGAAATGATGAACCTATCGAGTCTGATCCACCTATGGCTGAATTGGACTCCCACAATGACATTGATCCTATTCATGAATTGAATGTCTTAAGTTGTAATATCACCTTTGAACTCAAGCGTCGGGTTCAAACCAATGATGACAGATCCATATCCATAAACACTATCTCCTAATCTTTCCCCATTTTAACTATCCAACATCCTGAACTTCTTGATCAAACCTCCACAAATCTGAGCCATGGTATTTATACCTTCCCAAATGAATATGCCCTTGCTTGCTACCTCAATGTAGTTAAGCCTATGAGAACTTCCATCAGTGAATCGAGCGTTAGCATGACGGAGTTGGACATCAAGTATCTTAGTCAGAAAAATAATTATAAGAATAAAAAGAAAAGGAGTTTTGAGGGTGAAAACCACTTTGTGGCAGTCTCAGAACCTACAAAAGTAAAAATAAAAGACATATCCAAAGGTGAAAACCTCTCTGAGCCACCTAAGGATGAGATATTTGATGTCCTTCTGAGTCACTTACAGGACAGATCTCCAGTTCCAATTGAGGCCACTCAATCTATCAATTTGGGAATAGCAGAAGAACCACAGTTGATCCATGTGGCACAATCTTTATCAGAAGAAGAGAAGCAAAAATTTACAACATTCCTAATAGAAAAGAAGATCAACTTTGCATGGAAATATTCAAATATGCCAGGGTTGGATCCTAATCTTATAATGCATCATTTATCTATAGCTCCAAATGTCAAACCTGTTAAGAAAAAGTTAAGAAAGATGCATCCTCATGTTGCACTCTTGGTAAAAGCTAAATTAGAGAAGCTCCTGAAATCTGGATTCATCTAAGTTATTGACTATGCAGAGTGGATCTCTAATATTGTACCTATTTCAAAACCAGATAAATCAATCAGAGTATGCACATATTTTAGAGATGTAAATAGAGCATTCCCTAAGGATGATTTTCCATTACCTAACATTTATATGATAGTGGACATGACTGCGGGCTTTGAGATGTATTCTTTAATGGATGGATTTTCTGGATATAATCAAATAAAAATTACTCCAGAGGATCAAGAGAAAACTACTTTTACATGTGCATGGGGCACCTTCTGTTGGAATGTCATGCCTTCTAGGCTTAAAAATGCTAGTGCTACATATCAAAGAGCCATGACTTCTATTTTTCATGACATGATCCATAGGACTATGGAGGATTATGTTGATGATACTTTAGCAAAATCTATGATTAGAGATGAACATCTAAATGTCTTGAGCTAAATACTAGACAAAATGGAAAAATTTAGTCTTAGACTAAATCCTAAGAATTGTGCTTTTGGTGTCACTTCTGGAAAGCTCTTAGGATACATAGTCTCAAAGAAGGGCATTGAAGTTGATCCAGCTAAAGTGAAGACTATCATGGAAATGCAACCTCCAAAGAATATTAGTCAAATGAGGATGTTGCAAGGAAGGGTTCATTCTATTAGAAGATTCATATCATAGCTAGCAGACATATCACAACCTTTTACAAAAACATTACACAAAGGTGTGTCCTTTGCATGGAATGAAGAATGTGAGAACAACTTTAATCATATCAAGAAGTATCTATCAAATCCCCCTATCTTGATGCCTCCTATTTATGGGAAGCCATTGATCTTATATGTCTCCACAACAGATACATCACTGGGGGCATTGCTATCACAGCATGATGAGAACAAAAAGGAAAGAGCTATATATTATATCAGTAGAACATTGGTTGCATATGAGAAGAACTATTCAATGATTGAGAAATCTTGTCTAGTTATGATTTTTGCATCACAGAAACTGAGACACTACATGTTAGCTCATACCACACAATTGGTAGCTAAAATTGATCCACTCAAGTACCTACTAAGAAAAGCTGCCCTCACATGTAGATTAGCTAAATGGGTCATACTCTTAAGTGAATTTGACATTGAATATATAGAATGGAAAGCTATCAAAGGATAGGTAATTGCTGATCAGTTAGCAGATGCACCTATGATTGATGATACACCAATGCAAATGGAATTTCCAAATTCCTCTATCATGACTCTTTCTTCTATAGAATGGCAATTATTCTTTGATGGCTCCTATACATAGAATGGATCAGGAGCAGGCATATTATTTATAACTCCTCAAGGATACTCAATCCCAAAAGCATTCAGATTAAAGTTCCCTTGCACAAACAATATTGCAGAATATGAAGCCCTTTTGAATGGTATGAAAATAGCAATTGAATGGAGAGTAACAGAATTACACATTCATGGAGACTCTCAACTTGTTATCCATCAAGTCAATGATGTGTACCAAACTAAAGATGAAAAGCTCATTCCTTACAAGAGAATGGTAGATGATCTTAAGAAGCATTTCATATCTATCACATTTGAGAAAATTCCTAGAATAGAGAACAAGGCTGTTGATGCAATGGAAACACTATCTACTTTATTACAGCAGCTTGAACATGAGCTACGCTAGGAGTTCCTGGTGGAAGCACTATCTTATCCTGCATATGACTCCCCTGAAACTCATATGATTTTCACTATTGTGGTTTAGGATTCATCCAAATACAAAAACCTATTCTCCTACCTCCAAGACCAAATCATTCCCGATACCTTCAACCGCCATGAAAAGAGATACCTTATCCATAATGCCTCCTGATATGTCATCATTGGTCACGATCTGTACAAACGAGGTCTAGATGGTATGCTACTTAGATGTTTAAAATGGGAAGAGTCTCAATGTGCATTAGAGGAATTCCATGATGGTATTTGTGGGTCACACTTGAATGGTTTAACACTAGCTGGAAAATTTATTAGGGCTGGGTACTATTGGCTTGAAATGGAGAAAGAGGCTATCAAATTTGGTAAGAATTGTCAAAAATGCCAAGTGCGTGACAACTTAATTCATGCTTCAAGGAGAGATCTAATTCCCTTTACTACACAATGGCCTTTTCACCAATGGGCATTTGCTCTTATAGGAGCTGTACATCCTCATTCTTCTAATGGACATACCCATATAATCACAGCTATATATTATTTTACAAAATGGGTAGAAGTAGTCCCTTTGACACAAGCAATTGGAAAACAAATATCTATGTTCATATTGAACTATATCATATGCTGATATGGGATACCTCATTCCATAATCACAGATAATGGTGGACAATTCAAGAACAAAGATCTAGATGATTTATGTGCCAAATTCAAGATTACACAACATTGGTCATCTATCTACTATCCTCAAGGGAATGGACAAGCATAAGTTTCTAACAAGAATCTATTGAAAATCTTGCACTGTATAGTTAATAAAATATGAAGAGATTGGCATCTCATGATCAATCTAGCTCTCTGGGCCTATAGAACAAGTATCAGAACACCTACTGGGGCTACACCTTTCACTTTAGTTTATGGGTCTGAAGCAGTACTGCCTATTGAGGTTGAAATCCCATCACTAAGAATTAGAATGCATGGTCTAGTAACTGATGATGACTACAAAGTGTCTAGGTTGCAAGAACTAGAACTACTAGATGAGCATAGACAAGCAACATATGATCATCTCAGAGTATATCAGAAGAGAATGTCTAGAGGTTACAACAAGAAAGTCAGACACAGAGAATTTCAGGTTGGTGATCTAGTCTTGAGAGAGAATCCTAAAAATCAATCACATCGAGAACGCAAGGGGAAGTTTGAACCCAATTGGCTGGGTCCCTTTGTAATCACTGCTACTTTTGGCTCTAGTGCCTATCAACTTTCAATGACTGAAGGTGAACAGCTCTGAGAACCAATCAATGCTCTCCATTTGAAGAAATTCTATGCCTAAGGCATTCAGTGTATGGTAAAATGTCCTGAAAAAAAACTTTAAAATGGGAAAAAGTCCTGAAAAAATGAACATCTTGGTGACAACCTAGCAATGAGCTCCTTGACGATTCGCAAAAAAAAAGTTAAAAATATCAAAAGTACAAAAAAAGTAAAAAATATCAAAAGTACAAAAAAATTTAAAAAAATGAAAAATACAAAAAAATGAGAAAAAGAAAAAAAGTGCCTTGGTGAAAACCTGGAAACAGGTGCCTTGGTAGCAAAAATAGAATCTCTGCCAAGATGGTGAAAACCTGGCAAATGGGTGCCACTTGTTTCAAAATGCTCCATCTATTAGCGTAATCTTGGTCTTTCCTAGCTTTCAGTCTTGCTTTAGTTTGTACATATCTCCTGGTTTGTTTCTGCATTCCTATTTTCAATAAGTCGATTTGTACACCAATCAGCTCAAGCGTCTGTATCCAATAAATGTTCAACCTTGGGGGCAATCAATGTCATATCCTATGGCCTCCAATGCATCTTAGATGTCTCATATCTAGTTAGAGTCCTTTGAAGCTTCATTTGAGTTAGTCAGTCAGTCTCCCCTCCAGAAAGGATTTTGCATCTACAACAACGCAATCAACATCAAATTGAAAACAATCTATGCTTTTTACATGCTTTTATCTCCTTGTATGCTTACTGATTCACATTGAGATTTTTGCATATTATGTCCTTTCAAGCTCTTCGATGATGTCCTTTACTGGATTTAGAGAGTGATGACTGGGGGCATAATCTTTTCTTTGTCTTCTGCTTGTATGGGAAAAATCTAACTTTGGAAATTCTGGATTGAAATGGTGTCTGACTGTAAGAGCCTCTATCTCAAATTGGATGGCCATGCGCACCTCGACCATTGATACCTAGAAAATTCAAGGAAGTTTGATCTAACTATCATCTTTTGAGTGAGTTCATACTCCTATTGTGAAATGTGATCTTACCTAAGGATGTGAACAATAAATAGTCACTACGGGTAATTCACATTGGATTTAGAATGATCTCTTGACTGTTTGATGTGATTGTACTGCAAGGCATATTCAGGTCATCATGACATCTATGTTTTGATGCTTATACAAATTTCTATATCAAAATGGACATGATATTCAGGTCATCCTGGAGTTTATGCCTTGGTGCTTATATCTAACCTGACATTCTGAAAACAAAATCAATATTCATATGTCCATGGTTTCATAATCAGTGGGTGTTGTATTGGTTCTTGCATATACAAATCAATATTCATATGTCTATGGTTTCATAACTATTGGGCATTGTATTGATTTATCCAGTTACCTAAAAATTCAATGATGAGAATAACTGACACATGATCAGTGACTAGGTCCTAGGTCTTAGGTTGCATTTCATATTGCATGTTTCTTTGCATTTTTGCATGTTGCATGATCTCAAAATGACTCAACGAACTTCAAATGCTTAAATGATTTTTCACTAATCTCTTCAAATATAACAAGAGCTGAACCTAACTCGAAGGTCTCTTCATTGAACTACAAGTAGTTGCTCTCCTAGGTTAATCATCCTTTTTGACATAAGACTAAGTACTTGTTGTATACACCTAAAAATGGTCACCTAGACTATTAGTCCCTTTTGCTAAATCATAAATTGCTTGTTCTTGATCAAATCCTAGTTCTGTCATTTATTCGATTATTTTCTATGGGCTAACCATCTTATCCCAAGTTTTTATTTAAAAGGAATATTTCCTCCCCTTTTAAATAAATAAAAGCCCCCACTTTTTCTCTTATCCTATGTTGCACAAATAAAATATTATTCTTATTTTATAAAAGGGAAAAAAGCTCTTTTTGTCTTATATGGACACAAAAGTCAACTCCTATTTTCTCATTGGAGGATACTTGTGCACATGGATTGCTCCTCTTTCAAGCTCCACCCTTGATTAAATCTTTTGCCTCTTAATCTCCATGGTCCATTCCTTTTTCATTTCTTATAAAATGAGAGCTCTCTTCTTCATTTTCATATCATAAGTTTTTATGCTAATGTTATGCTGCAGGTTTTCTAGGTCATTTTGGAGCTTTTGAAGATTTGGAGCATTCTTGGCTTTTTGCATCTACATGTTATCATAGTTTCATTTCTTTCATTGTCATGGCATTCATAGCTTCATACTTAGCTTAGTTTCCTTTATGCTTTAGATTAATTCATCTAGCTTAACTAGGAGGCTTTGTAATACTTGCATCTTTCATTTTCATAGCTTAGCTTGCATTTCCATTTCTAGCATAGCATTGCATTCCATTTTCATTCTTGATTCTTGAGGATATTGGCATTCTTTCCCTTGTCTTCATTGAATCTCCCATTGCATGGTTTACTAGCAAGGTTATAGGCTAAATAGCTCTAACTGAGAGCATTCTTAAAACTCTTGCACTCCATGCCTAGGGAGCTATGGATTGATTTTTGAGACCTCATTCTTGAGTGTTCTTGAATGTAATGATTCATAGAAGTGTGGTCACATTTTCACCATACATTTTTGGTGCCCACCGTGGGGCAGAGTAGACTAGCTTTTTCCCTTCTTTTTCTGCATTTTCATCATTTTTTTGACAAGTTTTTAGCTTAATTTTCAGTCTCTATTTTTCAGTCTCAGATTATCATATGATAATTTCTAGAAGTATCACGTGATAGTTCTCTATATGCATGTGTGATACTTCACCTGTCAGAAGTATCGTCTGGCTATTGCAGAGAATATCACCTGGTCTTGGGTGAAGTATCGCTTGGTGTCGAGCGAAGTATTGCATAGACTAATATTATCGCCCTAGTATACTGAGAAGTATTGCGCAATAATTCTGGTGTTTGTAACTATCACCTGTACCCGGTAGTGAGCTATTTTTGAGTTATTTTATCTATCTTGCAAGTTTTGGATTCTCTGCTAACTTTTTGAAATTTTCTAAAAAATTTAGCATTTTCAAATCCGTGCCCATTTTTGAGAAATTTTTGCAAATGGTATCAAAAATCAAAGTGTGATATATCGTTGGAAAGGTCTTTCCATGCCTAATCCAACCATGATGGTTTCATTTTCAGATTTTGTCAGTTGATCAATTATTTTTTTGCAGATTATCTGATTTTTCATGTGCTAACCATTGTTAGATTTTGGATTTTGCTAACCTTTTATTGGTCTAACAAGTTGTTTTGAAGGTGCTCTTGCTTTCATGGAAAATGTTTAAAATTTCTTGAGGTACTTTGTTCCATCTCTACAACATTTGGATTTTGGGATTAAAATTGAACCTCTCATGTGTTTGGCTTGAGTGTTTACATGCTTTCATAGAACACATTTCAATTGATGCTCTTAATGGGAAATTAAAGAACATAGATTTGTTTTTACAAGTTTGTGTAAGTGAATGCTTGTGTTTAAACCTTAAGTAATTCTTGGTTCCAATATCAAATATCTCATTAAGTGATTAAGGGCATGGATTCATTCCTTGTTTATATAGGGAGTTAAATGCACCACTTTGTGGACTCACTCTATGTTTGCTTGGAAAGTTAAATATTCTATTGATTCAACCCTTTGTCATTTGTGAGTAGTATTGATAAGCAACTTTAGATTGCTTTTGATTCATCTTGTTAGCTAAATTGGGTGTTGGACTCGCTTATTTCTAATCGCCCCGCATTACCACCCTTTGGATGCAAGGTCAACATTCATACATAGGGGAGGGGTCTACTTGAAAAGAGCGTTAAGTGTTCCACAAAGTTTCCCCCTTTTTATGCTTTCTTGATCTCATTAGTTTTCTAAAGTGTGGACTCACTTTGAGTTTGTGTGAGGAGTTAAATGTTCCACTTTTGGACTCACTTTGAGTTTGTGTGAGGAGTTAAATGTTCCACCTTATGGACTCACTTCACATTCACTTGAAGAGTTAAATATTCCACTTTTGGACTCACTTTACATTCACTTAAAGAGTTAAATGTTCCACTTTTGGACTCACTTCACATTTACTTGAAGAGTTAAGTGTTCCACCTTTAGTGCTTTGAATACTTTTGATAGTGAATTGATTACCTTTTATTTCTAGAAGGCCTGCTTGGGGACACACCACCTCAAGGGATGACCTTAACTCCTATGTTTCGGCAGAGTATAAATAGCGGGAGATGAATTGAAAGACACCTCTCTTGGGAATTGAGTTTGATATCACTCTTGGCTAAGCCTCAAAGAACTTTATACCTTTGAGAAGTGGAGGAGATTTGGGTTACCATCTCCCCCCGACTGTGTGATTTTGGATTCTTCTCATCTACAGATTTGGGCCTCACGTACCTTGTGTATATCGAGGACTCCCTTTAGAAAAGCTATGTATATCCCTGTAGACAGCTTGATAGGATGTTGTTGTGTTCTAAGTGCCTGCTAAAATTTTTTCAAGAACATACACAAATAGAATCTTTAAGGAGTAGAAATACTAAGTCACTATTCTTGTTCATGTGCAAGGTTGCTTTGCCCCTTGCTTATTGTTTGAAGACAATTGCTTGCTTGAACTCCTTGATTGATGTCTTATGTGCTTGATCCATGATAAAAATCTATTGATATACTTACTCGATCTTTTAAAACACTTCAAAACTAAGATTTTTATGTTCATTGGTCATGGAGTCATACCACTCTGCAACAGTGTCACTCGGCCTTACTGGAAACTATCACTTGGCTTAGGGTGAAGTGTCACCTTGCTATAAATTGTTGCCTTGTCTGCCTGGAAAGAGTTACCCAGAACCTTTTTGTTGTCTTGTTGCTGTTACAATCTGGAGCTGCTAAACTTGCATTTTAACCTGTCGTAGAGTGTCTTTTTCTGTTCTTACCTGAAGCTGGTCTATTATCTGCATGCTCAGACTTGTTCTAGACTGAAACAAATGAGCTAAAACTATTGAATTTGAGCTTAAAAAATGCTACTCTTGATCACTTGTTGCATCACAGTTACCTCTCTAGCTACTTGCTTATTGAGCTTCTTGTTCACTGCTCGGCTTTAGTCAATTGATTGTTGTAAGTGCTTGAGCACTTTTGATGAGCCATCTCTCTATTGTTCTACTTTAACAAGTGATCTTTATTAGCTTTGCTTATCTCAAATCTAAGAAACTGTGTCTCATTCTATTAGTCAACCAACATCTCTTTTCATGCCAGTTACAACTCGGTCTCGATTTGAGCAGGAGAGTCATCCTCCATTCAATTATACATAGTTACCTTCTCCAATTAGATGCTCCCGAGTGCCCATTAGAAACAATAGTTCTAGTTCTAACCAATCTGAGGATTCTAAGGCTACCCCATGGTACAAAGGAGGTTTCCTCTTTTCTGCATTCAAGACCCCCAAAACCATGGACAGTGTCTCACTCACTTTGACTGAACAAGAAAAATTTCAACACTTGCAAGAACATTTTGAGCATAAAGATAGCCAAGTGCACTTAGACAAAGAACACAATCAACAAAGGATGGATGTTGCTAGGCGCATGGCTTATAGAGGGACATTTCATGAGCAACCTGAGACTAGTAATCATGAGCATAGATCTCTTTTTATCAATGGCAACAATGGCAACAGCACACCACCAAGATCTCCTCCAAGACCCACTTTTGGTATGCCTTCTTCACCTCCTAGACCTCCTCCCTCTCAACATGAGGCAGAGACTAATGATGAGATTTCTAGTGAGGATCTTATGAGATTTGAACAAGATGTGGTCTCCCAACGAATGATGCATAAGCTTTTAGAGCGTAATGGCGATCAATATTTTCAATATATGACTTCTAGAGGATACAAGCTTCCTCCCAGCTATGATGTCAGACAAATTGTCCAACAAAGAGTACCAATTGAATTGAAAGTCCTTCAGGAAGAACTACATCAGACAAATCAACGCCTTACCCAAATGGCAATAGATAGAGAGCCTCCAAAGGTCTCTTTTGTAGAATTAATTTGTGCTCTTCCCTTTGATAGGAGTCTATACATGGTCCTGTTTCCTAGGGATATTGATGTTCCCAAATATGACAAGTATGATGGAAATGGAAATCCCCATGACCATGTGCGTCACTTTTACGCTCTTAGCATGG
The DNA here is from genome assembly GCA_027943335.1 of Chamaecyparis obtusa. NCBI lineage: Eukaryota > Viridiplantae > Streptophyta > Pinopsida > Cupressales > Cupressaceae > Chamaecyparis > Chamaecyparis obtusa. Next base: position 58,055 of record BSBK01012645.1, read on the forward strand.
AATTTCTTCATGAAGACACATTTCTTCTACGATTATTCCCTCGAAGTTTAAGAGGCCAAGCTTTGGAATAGTTTGTGAAATTGACACCACCTCTTAAGAATTTTGATGATTTGGCTCAGCGATTTACCCAACATTATTCTTACAACATCCAACAACCTATCACCATGATAGATCTTGGTAATTTAAGACAACATCAAGGTGAGCCATTTGCAACTTACAACGTTGGAGGTCATTGTATTCTAGGTATCCTTGTCAGTTACCCGAGAGAGAAAAGATTGACATTTTCATCAACACTCTTGTGCCTGAGCTATATTATGATTTAAGGAAACAATTGTTCTCTTCTTTCAACAACATGGTTGAAAGTGCATATCAATTTGAGGATGTAGCTATAAGAAAAGGGGATATTGTTATTAATAAAGATGCTAAAGGCAATGGCAAAGACAAGAACAAACCTTGGAATAGAAACAAGTATGTTGTTAATGATGGGGTTGTTGACACTCCTAAAGCTAAAGAGCCTACTTTCAATCTCTCCAATGCTATCTATGCAGAAAAAAAAACAAGAAGTTGCCAACGCTCATAGTGCTCCTAAACCTCAATATGCAGATAAGCCTAAGAATTCATTTCAAAAGAAAGTCTATACCAAGTTGGTAGAACCTTACGATGTGATCCTTAAGAATTTGGTTGAAAATGGATATCTTACACTTCCTGATAAACCTGGTAACTGGGATTTGATAAATAAGCCTGATTGGTGGAGAGAGGATCATTACTGCCATTATTACAAAAATAAGGGACATCTGACAGACAATTGTTTTAAGCTTAGGGATGATATTCAAGACCTCATTGATAACAACACAATCTCCACGGATGGCTTAACTCAAAATTCTAATCACATAGCTTTCAAAGATCCTCTACCTAAGCATGATAAGGGGGAAACCTCTCAAACACATAAGAAGAATCATGATGCTAAGATCAACTATACATATAATTTTGATACACCTATGATCAACATGGTAGAGTGTATTGAGAGTGTTCTTATGATGAGGTCTCAAGATGATAATAAAGCCAATCATGGTAAGCCAAAGTTGGTCTTGCAAACACGTGGTAGTTCATCTTCCCGAAGTGAGACACTGAATGCTGTTACTAGGGAGCAAGCCAAGATTGTCCTTAAAACTGCGCAAGATCCCAAGCAAGCTTTTCCTTCCAAACAAGTGGCTCCTTCAGCCACCCCCAGCTATGATCTTGTCCAACATTTGAAAAAGACACCAGCCTAGATATCTATCCTTGAGTTTCTTCGGTTATCCCCTTCGCATAGAGAGATTCTTGATGAGGCTCTACGTACAACACGTGCTCCCAATGACATTGATCCTGATCGATTCCAGGCTATGGTCAACCACATTTCCTCTCCTCTATCTCTCTCTTTTTCTGCAGAAAATGACATATCTATTGCTCACCCGCATAATCTAGCTTTACACATCGAAGTTCTAGTCTACCACACCTGCGTCCACTGAGTCCTGATAGACAATGGTGCAGGGTTAAATATTGTTTCTTTCAATGTCATACAATAGTTGGGTTTGTCAAAAAAAATTGTGGATTCTAAGAAGAAGCTTACTATAAAAGCTTACGATGAAGTGGAAAGATCTTCGAAAGGTCTTATCACGCTACCTGTTTGAGTGGGCCCTGTCACGAAAGATATTAGCTTCCAACTATTGGACATCCCACTCGTATATAACATTCTTTTGGGTTGTCCTTGGATCCATGACATGCAGGCTGTTCCTTCCACTTATCATCAGTGTGTCAAATTTTCGTACAATGGCAATGAAGTTGTGATTCCTAGAGACCATACTATTGCTATCAATGCTCTTGCTGCTACTGAAAAATTTGTTCCTCACAATGAACCTTCTATTGATGCTAGTACATCTCTAGTTGCTACTGAGAAATCACTTAAAATGATGAGCCTTGGCATGGGTGAATATACGCTAGATTCCTTTGCTTCTATACCTGTTTCTCCTATGTCATATGGGAAACTTTCTAATCAGATGAAGCCTTCCACTTCTGCTATGATGATATTTGATACTTTTGTTTCTTCATCTGTTCCTTTAGAAGTAGAAAGAGAAGAACAAGCTATCCAAGAGTGGATCTATAGAGAAGATGAGGGTAGTATGGCAAATGCCCTCCTTGATCATTCTAGAAATACTCCCATGCTTAGTAATTCGGACAAAGATACAGATGAGTCACCACTACACACTATGACTCAAATGGGAGATGATCTTCCTTCTAATTCACTTCTTTGGGGAGAAGAATGTATATCTATTGATGATATAGCTGAGGCCTTTATGTCTAGAACCTATGTGCCTAAAGAATCATTGAACTATGATAGACAACATCGCAACATTGCATGGCTGCTACAAAGAGGTGATCTCTCACATAATGACATGAGTATCTCTACTTCTCCACATCTTAAGCCTCTTCTAGAAGATCCTCCCATGATAGATATGGATGTTGATGTGGTTCATACCTCTCGTAACCCACCTGATGTAGTTGATGAGTCTTGTGTTGGGTCTGATGAGTTTGTTCCCCGTATTGCCTTAGTCGACTACATTGGTCCTTCTATGACAACTCTAGATCTAGCTACTTTTGGAGCTTACCCTATAGGCTTGACCTCTCTTGTCACCAGAGATGATATCCCTCACATAACTGCTATTGAACTAGTCACTTCATTTCATCTCGCATCAATACCTATTACTTCTTCCACCAGCGGACTAGCAACAAAAAGGACTGAATCAACAATCAAGTATCATAGTCATCAAGTCAAAAGAAAAGAGAAATGGTCAGATGGAGAAAACCACATTGTGGTGGTATCTGAATCTAAGAAAAGTAAAAATAAAAATCTGCTCAAAAATAATGATTCTCAAATAAAAGATGACAAGCTGATTCTCTACAAAAAAATGGGGCACTACTTCAAGCATGATCTCATATCTGTTACACTTCAGCCCATTCCTAGAGCTGAGAACAAAGTTGGTAATGCCTTGGTTACTTTGACATCCATCTTACAAATGAAAAAGCATAAATTTCACTTCAAGTTCCTGGTGGATGAATTATGCTATCCTACTCACAACTCTTACAATCCTACCATCTTTTCATATCTTCCACCTCATATTCCTCCTGCAAATCTGCCATGCCATTCTTCCCGCCATCCCTTACACTTTGCCTTTGTCTCTGGTGACTTGTATAGGAAGGGTCTAGATGGAACTCTCCTTAAGTGTCTAGAAATAGAGGAGTCGGAAAAAGTGCTAGCTGAAATCCATGATGGCATATGTGGATCACATTCTAACGATCCTCCGCTAGCTCAGACATTCCTTAGGGCTGGTTATTATTGGTCGAACTGGTTGAGACCTCTTATCATCATAGCTATAGCATTTGGGCTTGGGGCCTATCAGTTCTCTACATTAGCGGAAGTAGATTCTTGATGCCCATTTTTGTTTGGGGCATTCTTTTTACATACTTTATTGATCCTGAAAAAATTACAAAAAAATTCATATATGATGCTGAAAAAATCCTAAAAAGCATAAAATGTACTGAAAAATTGAGCATCCTAGTGAAAACCTAGCAATAGGCACTTTGATGTCTCACCAAAAAAATAAAAAAAATAAAAAAATTCAAAAAAAATAGAAAACGTGCCTTGGTGAAAACCTGGAAACAGGCGCCTTGCTAGCAAAAATACAAAAAAAATTATAAAAAGTCCTAAAAAAATTGCAATAAATCTATCAAGTGGTGAAAACCTGGAAACAGGCACTACTTGAGACCCTCTGCACCTATGTCTATCAGTCTTGTGTGGCGCTCATTTGCTTCACTTCTCGCTTTGCCTCTCCTAGCCTAGAATTGACTCTTGTCTTAGTCTAGGGGGCATATGTTGTTTTAAGCTTATCTTGGGTCTCTTTGTGCGTCTGGGTTTCTTAGGCACCTCACAAATGATATTTTTCAACACCCCCCAACTGTGTTTTTCAATACTACCCTAGCGACGAGTGTTTCTTAACACTTATTAGATGTCCTACCCGTAGTCTAGATGATGCAATATTTCTCACTGGTAGATGTGATACTCAAAGCTTGACTCTATGACCTACACACACGCACTTGACTCACTGAGACTTGCTTGGCTTTATTTTCTTTGTGTGCTGTCTATGATGATTTCTTTGCTGAGTGTTCTCCCCCTATGATCATTTTCGATGATGCATAGCTAGAAGACTGAGGGAATGAGAACATGTTTTATTGCTTTTTCTGCTTGTGGGTATATTTTGTTGGTCCTAATTGTCATGAGCATTTATGTTGGTCCTACTTGACACTATGGATTGACAAGGTATTATCCTTGACTATTTTGTGAGTGCATGCTTCTAGCTATCCTGACTTTCGTGTGTCTTGATACAAGCATAATCTCGCCATATCAAACTTAGGTAATCTCACTACACTAGTCATCTTGACCTACATGTCTTTGATGCCTATGTGAGATTTCCACATTTCTATCTGATATAGATCATATTTAGATTCACATAGTTATGCTAGTGTGTATAATATGATCTTGCAACGCTACCAATAATGCTCGATGATGATTATTAGATGTCTATTGGCTTTGTGACCTTGCACGTAAACCACTTTTCATGTAGCTTGCATTCTTAGGTTCATGTTAGATTAGTTTTTCATCTTGCATATGGAGAGAGCTCTCCTTTCATCTTTCATGGACTTGTTAATCAACTGCGTTCACCTTTCGCTTCTTCCTGATCATGTCTTTCGCTTTTGGTCTTTCGTATCCCATCATTTTCCTTTCATTTCAGGATTGAAACCAAAATCTGAGTTCACCTTGATCATCCAAATCACCTTTTCCCCCTCTTTCGCGTAATTGGCTGACCTTTTGAGGCCTGATCCTTTGATCTTCGCTGGGTCATTCTTCACCTCTTCATCTCCATCTCTTTCAAACTTCTAGTCTTTCATTCACTTTCAAATTCCAAGTTCAAATCCCCTCTCCATGGTGTTTACGGGTTGAGGGACCAATAGGTTCGTGCCCCGTGTCCCATGTGTGGGGCATCTCTTCATTCCTTAATGGTTATTCTATTCTCTTTCTTCAATTATGATTTCTAGTGATTTGATCATGCTGCTCTTGCTTCTACTTTCCCTCTACCTGGATTTCACTTTCGATCCCGAGGGGGCAGACACATCATATCTTATTGGCTATCTCTTTCCTAAGTGTTCAGTACTATCGCTTTTAGGCTAACCATGCAGGATTTGCTATTTTTCTACACTTCATTCTTTGGATTCAGATCGCTATTGCTTTCCTTCCTGGCTATCTCTTGCTTTCTTGGCTGATCTGAGTTGCTTTGTGATCCTAAATCGATCTCACATTTCAACTTCATTCTTTGACTGCATGTGTTCCCAGATCGATCACACATTATTCAAAGAGGGGCAAATGTATACACCTAAAAATGGTCACCTAGACTATTAGTCCCTTTTGCTAAATCATAAATTGCTTGTTCTTGATCAAACCCTAGTTCTGTCATTTATTCGATTATTTTCTATGGGCTAACCATCTTATCCTAAGTTTTTATTTAAAAGGAATATTTCCTCCCCTTTTAAATAAATAAAATCCCCCACTTTTTTTCTTATCCTATGTTGCACAAATAAAATATTATTCTTATTTTATAAAAGGGAAAAAAGCTCTTTTTGTCTTATATGGACACAAAAGTCAACTCCTATTTTCTCATTGGAGGATACTTGTGCACATGGATTGCTCCTCTTTCAAGCTCCACCCTTGATTAAATCTTTTGCCTCTTAATCTCCATGGTCTATTCCTTGTTCATTTCTTATAAAATGAGAGCTCTCTTCTTCATTTTCATATCCTAGGTTTTTATGCTAATGTTATGCTGCAGGTTTTCTAGGTCATTTTGGAGCTTTTGAAGATTTGGAGCATTCTTGGCTTTTTGCATCTACATGTTATCATAGTTTCATTTCTTGCATTTTCATGGCATTCATAGCTTCATACTTAGCTTAGTTTCCTTTATGCTTTAGATTAATTCATCTAGCTTAACTAGGAGGCTTTATAATACTTGCATCTTTCATTTTCATAGCTTAGCCTGCATTTCCATTTCTAGCATAGCATTGCATTGCATTTTCATTCTTGATTCTTGAGGATATTGGCATTCTTGCTCTTTTCTTCATTGAATCTCCCATTTCATGGTTTACTAGCAAGGTTATAGGCTAAATAGCTCTAGCTGAGAGCATTCTTAAAACCCTTGCACTCCATGCCTAAGGAGCTATGGATCAATTTTTGAGACCTCATTCTTGAGTGTTCTTGAATGTAATGATTCATAGAAGTGTGGTCACATTTTCACCATACACTTATCTTCATCAATACCTACAAAACATATCATGTGTATTGTTGCATTTACCTTTCATTATCATTTGTTGCATTACAATTCATCCATGTGCATAAGCATAAATCATACATACATCTTTCCATAATCACATACATTTGCATAACATCCATACATATGAAAGAAATCATTGCATTGCATTGATCCATACATAAATTCTACTCTACTCATAGCATAAGCATCACATGATATCATCATAAATCAAAACATGACAAGTACATATGAAGTCACAACCAAAATATCGATCTCATATATATCAAAAATCTCAAACTAGTCAGGGGTGCACTACTGGCACAGTGTACAAAAGAATGAGCTGATATGAGCTATTAATGTCAGAACAATATATCAAAAAGAGAAGAACAGTATATCAGAATATATCACAAGGATAGATCAGCTGTCAGCCCGATCCTTACCATCTGGTGGAGGTGGAGGTGGTGCATCAGACACTAGCTCTACTCTTTGGGCCTTGGCTCCCTCTGATGCCATCATGAACTGTGAGTAGGTAGGAACTCTCCATGCTGAAGGAATTGTAGTATAATAAGCTGATACATAATATGAAGATCTCGAGGTCTGATGAATCACCTCTTCCTGTAACTGTTGTACCTCTCTGGTGAGTGCAGTGTGATGTCTATCAGCCTCTAACAATCTCTCCTCCCACCTAGCACTCTGTATCTTCAGGTCCCTGACCTAAACTTTGAGACATCTAATGGTCTCCTGTGGGGTAAGAGGGACAACTGGATCAACATCTGGCATATCTGTATCAAGGGCAACCTACTCTGTAGTCTCTACTCTCTGCACCTTATGACATCTAACCTCAACACCCAAGTCAAAACTAGTAGCCTCCTCTATGAAGTCCACACCACCACCTGCTCAGCTGCTAGTACCTCATCCATTGAACCAACTCCACCTAATGTGGCACCCTCTCCCCTAGTCCATTTGTGAGAGCCAGAAGATCTACCTACTATCGAACTAGTGTGATGAGGGGTCCTCATCTGTCCTAATGGTCTCTGTGGTGGAGCCATCACTCTGGGTCTCAGAGGTGTGGGGTGAACCATAGGAGCCTGTGTAGGTCTGGGACCCTGTCCCATCAGAGCACCAGTAACATCCATCACCTCCTCCATGGAGGGTATCAGCTGAGTGGGATCAAAAAATCTATGAATGGGATGGTCAACAAGCCATGAGATGAATCCATCAGTAACACCAGCATCGAGTACATCTGGTCTGTGCTCCCAGTCCCTACCAACAATAGCACTGTACTCCTGAGAACAAAAAGCATAAGAGAGCCTCTATGTCCATCCCAGTCCAATCTCACGCCCTATCTGTGCATAGGTAGCATAATCCTCTGGGGCATCCTGAATACATCCATATTGTCACCAAACCCTGGTCATCAGAAATCTCTCTATAGTGGAGGAGGACCTCCCAATCAGTACATGGCTTTGGCAGAAGTAACTAAACTGCTCTCGAGCAGTAGGCTAAGGCTCAATGGCTACATATGGTCTCCAGTGCACAAATGTCATATCATCGAGGCATTTCTTCTAGTACTCAGTGTGACCCATCCATCCCTGTATAACATATCTAGCATATCTATAAATAACAGGCTCCTGAGGCTGCCTCTGTGTAGTACACACTGGTCTCAATACTAGGATATGCTCCCACACCCAGATCTATAGAACTAGAGCTCCTAAAGAAAATGACTTTCTCTCTTGATACACAACCTCATGCATCTTGGAGAACATGTGTGCCAATAGACACTGACCCCAAGCCAACTCAGAGGGAGTGGCCATCAAACGTGCTATCATAGGGGCCCAACCCATCAAAAGACTGTTCTACTGATGGTCAGACATGATAATGCCACCAATCATCCCAGTGATGATGCACTCTAGCCGGTGTGTCTATCCATATCTCTGAACTAGGCTCTCTTAGGAAATGGAGGCCGTCATCTGAGTATCATCTCCGAAGAGATGTCTGAAAGCTAATACACCTGAGTTCCCCAAGCTCACATACTCTGGTCACCGGCCTGCATGGAATGAAATGCGTAGTATCCATTACACATCCTCAGGGGTAACAGTGATCTCCCCAGTCGGCAAGTGAAATGTCTAAGTCTCCAAGTGGAACCTCTCAATCAGTGCAATCAAAAGTCTTTGATTTACCCTAATCTCAGGTAAATGTATCAAAAGATCGAATCCACAAGAAGCAAGGTGGACCCTCATCGGGTCTGGCAATGACACACATAGTCTCTGCGTGGTAGGATGTGAGATCCGCACATGTACATTTGGATAAAAGACCTACACAACAAAAAATAGGGAATCCTATCAATAATTGGGTCACAGCACAGGTTACAAGGGCAGAAATGGGGCAGTTCAGTATTTTAGAAGGTAGGTTAACAGGTCAGCAATCAGGCTAAGAGATCAGAAAAATCAAATATTTGACCTAATACTGAGTTTTAAGCTCATTGTTTTCCATATGACATTTCAGACTAGCATGAAGAGTCGTATGACTTTCTACATCATACCAAATGACAAACCATAGTAGCACGACAATGCATCTCTCATCATACGAGTTATGAGGGACCCGACGGAATGTCGTACGACTCATGGGTCCCTCTGATACAAGTCGTGGGGGCCTATCAAATGACAATCTAGCTACCTTTGAAAAGTCATACGAGTCTCTTTGGAGAGTCGTACGAGTTTCCGTGCATGAAAAATTCAAAAATGGAAAAATGTACAAAAAATTGCTAAAATCCTATAAAACATGGAAAAATTAACATTTTAGCAAAGCATAGAGGTCCACCTACCGCATGTCCATACTGCCGAGGTCTTTGATGTCTCTGGCTACGCTCAAATCGGTGTGAACTCACAGGTACCTTTGGTTCTGCTGCTCTATCTGCCATTTCTGCTCAGAGGGCTCCACAAGTTTCTAAAGTCAAAAGGTTGAAATGAATTGAAAATGACCCTTCTAGCCTTTATATAGCTTTTGACCTAATTTTCAAAAGTGCTCCATTTTTCATGAAAATTGCACCCTTGGCTAATTTTGATGTTTTGAATCCATTTTCGAGATCAAAATTAAAATTTGAGATCATTTACTATGTCAAAATCGTGATTTAAAATTTTTGGACTCAGGATGGTCTACTGCTTGCATAATTGACCTTCATTCATTGCAGAAATCCAGTATTCAACTTAATTGATTATCTTACATCAAACTATCCAAATTTCAACTTGGTCAACCATGGTCAACTCATGGTAAAACCTAGTCAAACTTGGTCTCCGGGACCTCTAAGCGATGCAGAATGCATTTTCGAACATGTATAACCACTTCTTAAATCAATTAACATGCTTCTAAACTATCAACGCTGACTTTTCTTGTCAGATTTCAATTTTTATCCCGAAGGGGGCATGGTATTGCACATCATTCAAAGTCTATAATCTAATTTTGAAATCATATCTTTCCTCAGTAATCAAGACAACAACCACGTCTAGTTGTTGATTCATCAAAAAGACCTCATCGCTTGGGGCAAATCAATCATCGCTCGGGGCATATTAGATTCATCGAGATCCATATCAATCGGGTATTCTGCTAATCTTGTAAATTGTATTAGTTTTTGTAACTATCACTTCAATTGTGTTATTTCCTTGGTTCTTCAAAAACTGAAGGGTTCAGATGTGATACCAATGTGATTCAATACAAGGACAATCAGGTCTGGAATCAGTCACTCACTTCTTCGCAATCATAAGGTTCAGAATCAGGTGTTTTGACACTTTTTCGCAATCATCGATTCATTTGCTATTATAGTTAACATTATCTTTGGTCATTCAGGACCTATTATCTTCATATCAACTTCAATCAGTTTCTGTCTCATATCAATATCAATTTCAAACATCAGTTTCAACATCATACATAGACTGTCTTTGAACCACTGCGCTTCGCACAGTAATTCAAAGAGGGGCAAAATGTAATACCCCAAAAATGGGCTATAAGTTCATTAACCTCCTATATCGACACATCAAACGAAATCAACATCGAAGTCCTAACCTAAGGCACATCTGAACATCATCGAATCCTCATTGATTATCCTAAATTCCGCATCGGGGAATATTCCTAGTAATATTCCTAATTATCATAATTATCTTTAATTTAATAATTATTTGGTGATAAATCCTATTTATCCTAAAGTTTGATTAATTGAATATTCTAAATATTTAATTAATTAGATTTAATTTTGCCACTTAATTATTTAATTGAAGTTAATTCTATTTACTCCTAAATTGTATTATTTAATTTTGACAATAAATCCAAAATCCTATGAATAATTGATTAAATTCTTATTTAATTAATTAAAGCAAGTTGTCAATTTTTAATAATATTGTTTTTGAATAAAAGTTTGATTAAATAATTGATTAATCCATAAATCAATTGTTTTATTTTTCAAAATCAGTTAAGTTGGAAATAAATCACTTTATTATTAAATTAATTCATAAATAAAACATGCACAATCAGAAAAATAGACAACTATCAATTATCAATTTAAATCTAAACTCTATTTTGAGTTAAACTTTGCTTTTGCATGTTTTTGTGAGTTAATTATCCTTTATTTAAAAATAACTCAAAAATCAACCTGAGTTATTTGAGTGATTTATGGCTTTTTTTCATGCACCTCCAAAGCCCTAGATTTCTATAAATTAAGGCTTCAGCTCTTCATTTGAGATCCATCCAGGAATTGCACACTCACGTTGTCGAATTGGAGACTGAAGAATCAATCTTGAGAATTCGAGTTGTTGTGAGATTTTCATTATTTTTGCATAGTATCCATATCATTTAGAATATTATTGTTAGATCATTTTAGCATATCAATTTTCATATTAGCATAGATTCATATCAAGTTTTCATTATCAAAATTGCACAAAAAAACCAAAAAAAATAGATTAATTACATTCATTCCATATCTAGATTTTGCATTCAAATCTTTCATTTAGGTGTCGTCAAGGTCACTGATCTCGGTATAATCTGAGAATACATACTCGCATCTACTAGAAGGCAGTAAATCACCTGGTTAGTTTAGTTCTTCATTTATTGCATGATTTCAATTTTAGCTAACCTCTAATGTTTTACTAAAGTGTTGTGTTCTACAAATCAGGTACAAAATTCACACACACAGTTGACATCGGTGATAAAACATGAATGACAACAACATTAGTAACCAATTCCAATAACATCCAAAATTTCTTTCTTAGTGTAGTCTTCAATTTTGTCTTTTCAATGATAGTCTTGTCATTCTTTGTAATCAACCAATATCCTGGTCCTAAACATAGTAGATGTATCTTCATCTTTTCTTTCTAGATGTCATAGTTAACTGCATTAAACTTAGGACTTTCTTTTCTGAAATGACTCACCATAGATCTCCTTAAGCTGTTAAACTTTGCCTTCAAGGACCTTCCACTCTGATATCAATTGTTAGAAATTAAAGTCCACCAAGATAACTGAGAGGGGGGGGGGGTGAATTAGTTATTTGATAAAAAAAACTTTTATTAACCTTATTAAATCTAAAACATGTAATCAACATAAACATCAACCATAGAAAGATAATCATACACAATGACACCAGATATGTTAACTAGGGAGCCTCTTGATCAGAGAGTAAACCCTGATGGGGATGGTACTCACAAAAGATGTACTAATTTGAAAATTCCTTGTGAGAGGATGGACTCTGTAAGGAGTCTTATGAATTACATTCAGTACATATTAGTCTTTGTCATGAGAGTTTGAATCCCTATGAGAAGATTCTAACCCTGTTAGGATTTAAGGAAGGAAAATAGACCCACTATCCAAACAAATTCAAGGGTAAGATCACTGAACACACTATCCAAATGATCTCTGTATTATCCAAATAGAATAATACCAATAATTATTGATCTCACCAACTTCTCTTCTCTCTTCTGACTGTGCCAAAACCACACCAAATTCTTCACCAGATCTCACTACTAGATCTGCTCACTTCACATCATACATCAATCACTATTTCACCTTCGCATTATATAATTATAATATCACCCACACTTACAATTAAGGAAAATAATCGAGTATGTGCAGGATCAGGGTATACCAAACTATGCCCTTAAGTGGCAATGAAAAATAAAAAAATCAGGGTTAGTCAACTTGACGTAAAAGGTTGAACATCTTATGAACCTTATGTGAAAAATTTGTAAGAGTAGAATTTGTAGGAAATTGAATGTAGTTTTTAAACTACTAGCCCTTGTTTGAAATTTTTTTTGTCTAATTGTTCAAAATTCTAGATTTCAATGCAGTACTACAAAAATTTTAGGGAAAAGATAAAGAGTACGTGTATGTCTGACCACCTTAATCACAATCAAATGATGATATATTTTCCCAAGATTCTAGATATAAGTAGTAGACTCATGCCCGGATGTGACGCATATTTTTTTGTAATTTTTGGTCGAATAAATAATTAATTATGAATTTTATGCTACAACTTTTTTAGAATAAAAAAACTCTCGTGTTTGACCACCTTAACTAATTCAAAATTTTACAAAATTCAAAATTTTTTTTTTTTCTTATAGTAGCTGAAGCATAGAATGTGACGCATGTTTCAGATTTCAAAAAGGTTAAACGGTTTGAAAGTTATAGTTATTTTTCAATCAGTATGTCAATTATGACTTTAAAGATAAATCAATTGAAAAATAAGTAATAATTACTTACTAAACTCAAAATTTGATAGCAATTATATTGATGGAAAGCTGATAATGTCTTTAGGAAACCCTTTTCATTTCATCAATTTCAAGTGAAAAAATAGTCGTCAGCTACATGGTCGAAGTCTCGGTATCAAGAACTATCTCCTGAAACATGCCTAAAGGATTGACCACCCACGTTTGGTAATGCCCAAGCAAATACTAAGCCTAATCAGATATCCAATAAAATTAGATATCCGAAAATTTCAAATATCCGATATTTGATATTTCCCGCCTAGTTCAAAATTTCATTTGGACTACTTTTTCCAATTTCAAGTTACATATAAAATTCTTAGTTGCTGGATTCACGTCATAGGGGTCAAATCAGGGGCCGGGTCTAGTCCGGGTCTAGATTCTCTCTGGACATATTAAGTGCTTTGTGCCTTCATAGGCTGCGGGTCCCTGGGGATTCCCATGGACATATTAAGTGCTTTATGCCTTCATCTAACCCTAAATTGATAGGAGGATTTATACAAATATAACATTTAAGTAAAAGTTTGATTACTTATAATTTAATTTATATTTGTATAAATACCAGTTAAATACATTCCAAGATGTTTGAGATAGGTTTTTGCTTCATAGGAGTTAAGATGCAAATTCTAGATTTTGGGGGTTTTTGAAAAATTCTAGACTTAGCCAAATTTCAAGATTCAACAAGCCTTCAGCAGCGTTACCTCCCATAATCCATCATGGCTTTTTAATGTCAAATTGAAGCTAGAAAAAGGATTCTCAAAGGGTTTTAACTCGTTTTATCACAAATCACTTGGTTTTGACCCCATCTCTATGACAGACTTAGCTTAGCTCTCACCCAAATCCTAGGTTATGTGCAAGATCATGAGGGGCCAAACTATGCCCTTAAGTGGCAATAGTAAATGTTACATTGTATATCATATATTATATATTATTTTATATGTATAATATATATTAATATGTATTTTACAACTATCTACGAAAGGTGGGAAGATTGTAGAAAAATCATGGATGGCCATTAAAAGAAGAAAAAGAAATCAATCAGCCATTTAAAAAATTCATGGGCAGCCATTGAAATAAACTATTTTGCTGGAGGGAAGTGTGTGTGTGAATTTTGTACCTAGTTGTAGACACAACACTTCAGTAGAACATTAGAGGTTAGCTTAAAATCAAAATCGTGCAGTGAAATGAAAACCAATCTAACCAGGCGATTTACTGCCTTCTAGTAGATGCAAGTATGTATTCTCAGATTGGACTGAGATCAATGACCTTGATGACACCTAAACGAAGGATTTGAATGCAAAATCTATATATGAGATGAATGCAAATTAATCTATATTTTTTTGTTTTTTTGTGCAATAAGATGAAATAAACTGATATGAATCTATTCTAGATGAAAAACTGATATGAAAATTAAGCTACAATGATATGCTAAATATGAAACTAAAATGACAAGATTGATCTCACAAAAGTTGTTGATTCGCAAAGAAGCTTTAATGCTTCAGATATTGATTCACCAGTGTGATTGTACAAATTCATGGATTGATTTTGGCAGAGTAAGTATGCAAACTTATGAGATGATTTGTGAAGAGCTGAGCCTTGATTTTATAGAAATCCAGGGCTTCGGGGATGCATGGAAAAATCACTCAGGTTGATTTTTGAGTCAATAACGAATTAAAGATAGTTAACTCAAAAAATCATGCAAAAACAACTTTTTAATTTAAATCAGAAGTTGAGATCAGCTTTTAACTCAAAAGAGAGTTGAGTTTATTTTTAAAACAACTTGAATTGATTTTTTGATTTGAAGTTCAACTGCTTTTTGGATGTGCATAATTAATTATGAATTAAGTAAATAAATAAAGTGATTTATCCTCAACTTAACTGATTTTTAAAAATAAAATAATTGGTTTATGGGTTAATCAATTATTAAATCAAACTTTTATTCAAAAACTATATTATTAAATTTTGACAATTGACATTAATTAATTAAATAAGAATTTAATCAATTAGTCATCGGATATTTGATTTATTGTCAAAATGAATTAACACAATTTAGGAATAAATATAATTAAATCCAATTAAATAATTAAGTGGTAGTATTAAATTTAATTAATTAAATATTCAAAATATTCAATTAATCCAACTTTAGGATAAATAGGATTCATCGCCAAATAATTATTAAATTAAAGATAATTAAGATGATTAGAGATATTACTAAGAATATTCCCCGATACAGAATTTGAGATAATCAATTAAGATTCGATAATGTTCAGATGTGCCTTAGGTTAGGACTTCGATGTCAATTTCATTCGATGTGTCAATATAGGAGGTTAATGAACTTATAGCCCATTTTTGGGGTATACATTTTTCCCCTCTTTGAATTGTTGTGCAAAGCGCAGTGGTTCAAAGATAGTCTGTGTATGATGTTGAAACTGATGTTTGAAATTGAAATTGATATGAAACAGAAATTGATTGAAATTAATATGAAGGTAATAGGTCCTGAATGACCAAAGATAATGTTAACTATAATAGCAATGAACCGATGATTGCGAAAAAGTGTCAAAACACCTGATTCCAAACCTTATGATTGTGAAGAAGTGAGTGATTGATTCCAAACCCGATTGTTGATAAGAATCACATTGGTATCACTTCTGAACCCTTCAGTTATGAAGAAACAAGGAAATAAAACTAATGAACCAATGGTTACAAAAGATTGATATAGTTTACAAGATTAAGAGAATACCAGATTGATATGGATCTCGATGAATTTGATATGCCCCAAGCAATGATTGATTTGCCCCAAGTGATGAGGTCTTTTTGATGAATCAACAACTAGACATGGTTGTTGTCTTGATTACTGAGGAAAGATATGATTTCAAATTTAGATTACAGACTTTGAATGATATGCAATACCATGCCCCCTTCGGGATTAAAATTGAAATCTGACAAGAAAAGTCAGCATTGAATAGTTCAGAAGCAAGTTAATTGATTTGAGAAGTGGTTAAACACATTCGAGAACACATTCTGCATCGTTTGGAGGTCCAGAAGACCAAGTTTGACTAGGTTAAACCATGAGTTGACCATAGTTGACCAAGTTGAAATTTTGATAGTTTGATGTAAGAAAATCAATTAAGTTGAAGACTAGATTTATGTGATGATCGAAGGTCGATTATGCAAGTAATAGACCATCCTGGGTCTGAAAATTTTAAATCATGATTTTGACATAGTAAATGATCTCAGATTTTAATTTTGATCCCGACAATGGATTCAAAATGTCAAAATTAGCCAAGGGTGCAATTTTTGTGAAAAACGGAGCATTTTTTAAAATTAGGTCAAAAGCTATATAAAGGCCGGAAGGGTCATTTTCAATTCATTTCAACCTTTTGACTTTGAAAACTTTGTGGAGCCCTCTAAGAAAGAATGTCAGACAAAGTGGCAGAACCAAAGGTACCGGTGAGTTCACATCGATTTGAGCACAGCTAGAGACACTAGAGACCTTGGCAGTATGGACATCCGGTAGGTGGACCTCTGTGCTTTGCTAAAAATTCAATTTTTCCATGTTTTATAACATTTTTAGGATTTTTCATATGTTTTTAATTTTGAATTTTTGCATGTATGGAAACTCATATGAATCTCCAGCGAGACTTGTACGACTTTCTAACTGTAGGTAGATTGTCATTTTATAACCCCCCAAGACTCATATCAGAGGGACCCAAGAGTCATACGACATTTCATCGGGTCTCTCATAACTCGTACAATGAGGGATGCATTGTCGTGTCACTATGCTTTGTCATATGGTATGATGTAGAAAGTCGTACGACTTTTCATGCCAGTCTAAAGTGTCATATGGAAAACAGTGAGCCTAAAACTCAGTATGAGGTCAAATTTTTGAATTTTCTAATTCTATAGCTTGATTGCTGACCTGTTAACCTACCTTCTAAGATACTAAACTGCCCCATTTCCTGCCCTTGTAACCCATTCTGTGACCAAATTACTGATAGGATTCCCTATTTCTGTGCTATGTAGGTCATATATCCAGATGTTCATGTATGGATTACACATCCAGCCACTCAAAGACTATGTGTGTCATTACCTAACCCAATGAGGGTACATCTTGCATCCTATGGATTTGAGTACCTTATACATTTACTTGAGATTAGGGTAAATCATGGACTTTTGACTACTCTGATTGAGAGATTTCATTCAGAGACCCAGACATTCCACCTGCCGACTCCGAAAATTACTATTACCCCTGAGGATGTGTATCGTATACTGCGCATTCCTTTCCATGCAGGCTGACGACCAAAGTATGTGAGTTCAGGGAACTCAGGTTTATTAGCTTTTAGACGTCTCTTCAGAGATGATAATTAGATGACTGCCTCCATTTCTTCGGAGACCTTAGTGCAGCGGTATGGACAGACACACCGACTGGAGTGTATCATTGTCAGGATGATCGGTGGTATTATCATGTCTAACCATCAGTAGAACGGTCTTTTGATGGGCTGGGCCCCTATGGTAGCACGTTTGATGGCCACTCCCTCTAAGTTGGCTTGGGGTTAGTGTCTTTTGGCCCATATGTTCTCTAAGATGTACAAGGTAGTGTATCAGGAGAGCAAATCTTTTGCAGCCAGAGCATTAGTTCTACAAATCTAGGCATGGGAGCATATCCCAGTGTTGAGACTGGTATGTACTTCATAGAGGCAACCTCAGGAGACTATCATTTATATATATGCTGGATATGTTATATAGGGATGGATGGGTCACATTGAGTACTAGAGGTGATGCCTTGATGATATGACATTTGTGGGATGGAGACCCTATGTAGCTATTGAGCCTTGGTCGACTACGCGAGAGTAGTTTAGGTACTTCTTTCAGAGCTGTGTACTGATTGGGAGGTCATCCTCCACTATAGAGAGATTCCTTATCACCAGGGTCTAGCGGTAGTATGGACAAGTACAGGATGCCCCTGAAGATTATGCTACTTATGCACGGATAGGTCATGAGCTTGGACTTGGATGGACACAGAGGCTTTCTTATGCTTTGTGTTCATAGGAGTACAGTGCTATTGTCGGTAGGGATTGGGAGTACAGACTAGATGTACTTGATGTTGGTGTTACAGATGGATTCATTTCCTGGCTTGTTGATCATCTGATTCATAAATTTTATGATCTGACAGAGCTGATACCCTCCATGGAGGAGGCGATGGATGTTATAGGTGCTCCCATGGGACAGGGTCCCAGACCAACATAGGCTCCTATTGTGCATCCAAAACCTCTGAGACCCAGAGCGATGGCTCCACCACAGAGACCATCAGGACAGATGAGGCCCCCTCATCCCACTAGTTCTACAGTAGGTAGATTGACAGGTTCTCATAGATAGACTCGGGGAGAGGGTGGTACCTTAGGGGGTATTGGTTTAGCTGAGGAGGTCCTTTTAGTAGAGCAAGTTGTGGGTGGTGGTATTGATCCGCTAGAGGAGGATACAGGGTTTGATCTGGGTGTAGAGGTTAGACGTCGTAAGGTGCAGAGAGGAGAGACTACAGAGCAGACTACCCTAGATACTGAGATACCTATAGCTAATGTTGATCCCACTATTCCTCTTACTCCATAGGAGATGATCAGATGGCTCAGAGTACAGGTTAGGAACCTGAAGGTTCATAGTGCTTGGTGGGAGGAGAGATTCTTAGAGGCAGACAAGCAGTGTACTGAGCTTCGTGTAGAGGTATAGAGATTACAGGCAAAGGTGATTCATCAGACCTCCCAAGTAGCTTACTATGTGTCCACATATTATACTGTTGTTCTTACTGCACAAAGATTCCCTTCATACTCTCAGTATATGATGGCATCAAAGGGAGCTAGAGTGCCCAGAGCAAAGGTAGTACTAGATGCACCACCTCCACCTCCACCAGATGTAGAGGATCAGGCTGATAGTTGATTTTCTTTTATATGTTCTGATATACTGTGCTCTTTTTTTTTATTGTTGATATACTGTTCTCACTCTGATAGCTCACATGAGCGTATTCTTTTGTACATTGTGCTAGTAGTTCACCCCTAACTAGTTCAAGATTTTTGATATATATATGAGATCGATATTTTGGTTGTGACTTCATGTGTACTTGTCATGTTTTGATTTATGATGATATCATGTGATGCTTATGCTATGAGTAGAGTAGAATGTATGTATGGATATATGCAAATGCAATGATTTCTTTCAAATGTATGGATGTTATGCAAATGTATGTGATTATGGAAAAATGTATGTATGATTTATGCTTATGCACATGGATGAATTGTAATGCAACAAATGATTATGATATGTAAATGCAACGATACACATGATATGTTTTGCAAGTATTGATGAAGACAAGTACTCAGTCTTATGTCAAAAGGATGTTTAACCCAGGAGGATAACTGCTTGTGAATCTATGAAGAGACCTTCGAGTTAGGTTTCAACTCTTGTTAGATTTGAAGAGACATTTGAAGAATTGTTCAAGCATTGAAGTTTGTTTAGCCATTTGTGAGATCATGCAAACATGCAAAATGCAAAGAAACAAGAACAGTAAAATGCAACCTAAGACCTAGGACCTAGTCACTGATCATGTGTCGGTCATTCTCATCATTGAATTTTTAGGTAACTAGATAAACCAATACAATGCCCACTAGTTATGAAACCATAGACATATGAATATTGATTTGTATGCGCAAGAATCAATACAATGCCCATTGGCTAGACAACCATGGACATATGAATATTGATTTGTTTACGAAATATCAGATTAGATATAAGCACCAAGGCACAAATGCCAAGATGACCTGAATATCATGTCTATTTTGATATAGCAATTTGTATAAGCATCAGAACATAAACATCATGATGACCTGAATACACCTTGCATGCAAACACATAAAACAATCAAGAGATCATTCTAAATCCAATGTGAATTACCCGTAGTGACCCTTTATCATTCACATCCTTAGGTAAGATCACATTTCATAATAGGAGATAGAACTCACTCAAAAAAGATAATAGTTAGATCAAACTTCCTTGAATTTTTTGGGTATCAATGGTCGAGGTACTCATGGCCATCCAATTTGAGATAGAGGCTCTTACAGACAGACACCATTTCAATCCAGAATTTCCAAAGTTGTTAGATTTTCACATACAAGCAGAAGAAAAAGAAAAGATTATGCCCCCAATCATCACTCTCTAAATCTTGTAAAGGACATCATCGAAGAGCTTGAAAGGACATAATATGCAAAAATCTTAATGTGAATCAGTAAGCATACAAGGAGATAAAACCATGTAAAAAGCATAGATTGTTTTCAGTTTGTGTTTGATGTTTGATTGCATTGTTGTAGATGCAAAATCCTTTCTAGAGAGAAGACAGATTGACTGACTCAAATGAAGCTTCAAAGGACTTGGACTGGAGATGACACGTCTAAAATATAATAGAGGCCATACGATATGACATTGATTGCCCCCAAGTGTTAAGCATTGATAGGATACAGACGCTTGAGCTGATTGGTGTACATATTGACTTATTGAAAATAGGAATGCAAAAACAAATCGGGAGATATGTACAAACTAAAGCAAGATTGAAAGTTGGGAAAGACCAAGATTGCGCTGATAGATGGAGCATTTTGAAACAAGTGGCACCCGTTTGCCGGGTTTTCACCATCTTGGCAGAGATTCTATTTTTGCTACCAAGGCGCCTGTTTCCAGGTTTTCACCAAGGCACTTTTTCTTTTTCTCATTTTTTTTGTATTTTTAATTTTTTCAATTTTTTTGTACTTTTGATATCTTTTACTTTTTTTGTGAATCATCAAGGTGTCTATTTATAGGTTTTCACCAAGATGTTCATTTTTTCAGGACATTTTACCATAGACTGAATGCCTTAGGCATAGAATTTCTTCAGATGGAGAACGTTGATTGTTTCTCTGAAATGTTCTCCTTTAGTCATTGAGAGTTGATAGGCACCAGAGCCAAAAGTAGCAATGATTACAAAGGGACCCAGCCTGTTGAGTTCAAACTTCCCCTTGCATTCTCGATGTGATTGACTTTTAGGATTCTCTCTCAAGACTAGATCACCAACTTGAAATTCTCTATGTCAGACTTTCTTGTTGTAACCTCTAGACATTCTCTTTTGATATACTCTAAGATGATCATACGCTGCTTGTCTGTGCTCATCTAGTAGTTCAAGTTCTTGCAACCTAGACACTCTATAGTCATCATCAGTTACTAGACCATGCATTCTAATTCTTAGTGATGGGATTTCAACCTCAATAGGCAGTACCGCTTCAAACCCATAAAATAAAGTGAAAGGTGTAGCCCCAATGGGCATTTTGATACTTTTTTTGTAGGCCCAGAGAGCTGGGTTGATCATGAGATGCCAGTCTCTTCCTATTTTATTAACTGCACGGTGCAAGATTTTCAATAGATTCTTGTTAGAAGCCTTTGCTCGTCCATTCCCTTGAGGATAGTAGATAGATGACCAATGTTGTGTAATCTTGAATTTAGCACATAAATCATCTAGATCTTTTTTCTTGAATTGTCCACCATTATTTGTGATTATGGAGTGAGGTATCCCATATCTGCATATGATATGGTTCAATATGAACATAGATATTTTCTATCCAGTTGCTTGTGTCAAAGGGACTGCTTCTACCCATTTTGTAAAATAATCTATAGCTGTGATTATATGGGTATGTCCATTAGGAGAATGAGGATGTATAGCTCCTATAAGATGAAAGGCCCATTGATGAAAAGGCCATTGTGTAGTGAAGGGAATTAGATCTCTCCCTGGAGCATGAATTAAGTTTCCATGCACTTGGCACTTTTGACAAGTCTTAGCAAACTTGATAGAATCTTTCTCCATTTCAAGCCAATAGTACCCAGCCCTAATAAGTTTTTGAGCTAGTGTTAAACCGTTTGAGTGTGACCCATAAATACCATCATGGACTTCCTCTAACACACATTGAGACTCTTCCCACTCCAAACATCTAAGTATCATACCATCTAGACCTCATTTGTACAGATCGTGACCAATGATGACATAGCAGGATACATTATGGATAAGGTATCTCTTCTCATGGTGGTTGAAGGTATCGAGAATGGTTTGGTCTCAGAGATAGGAGAATAGGTTTTTGTATCTGGATGAATCATGACCAACAACATTGCAAATCATGTGGGTTTTGGGGGAATCATATTCAGGATAAGATAGTGCTTCCACCAAGAACTCATAGTGTAGCTCATGTTTCAGCTGCTGTAATAGAGTAGATAGCGTTGTGACATCCTTCTTCTATGTTCTAGGAATTTTCTCAAATGTGATATATAAGAAATAATTCTTTAAATCATCTACCATTCTCTTATAAGGAATGAGCTTTTCATCTTTAGTTTGGTACACATCATTGACTTGATGGATTACAAGTTGTGAGTCTCCATGAATGTGTAATTCTGTTACTCTCCACTCAATTGTGAGTTTCATGCCATTAAGAAGGGCTTCATATTCTACAATATTAGTTGTGCAAGGAAACTTTAATCTAAATGCTTGGATTCAGTATCCTTGAGGAGTTATGAACAATATGCCTGCTCCTGATCCATTATGTGTATAGGAGCCATCAAAAAATAACAGCCATTCTCTAGAAGAAAGAGTCATGATAGAGGAATCTGGAAATTCCATTTGCATGGGTGTATCATCAATCATAGGTGCATCTGCTAATTGATCAGAAATAACCTGTCCTTTTATAGCTTTTCTCTCAACATATTCAATGTCAAATTCACTTAAGAGCATGACCCATTTAGCTAATCTACCCGTGAGGGAAGCTTTGCTTAGTAGGTACTTGAGTGGATCAATTTTAGCTACCAAATGTGTGGTATGAGCTAACATGTAATGTCTCAGTTTCTGTGATGCAAAGATCACATCTAGAAAAGCTTTCTCAATCATTGAATACTTCTTTTCATATGCAACCAAGGTTCTACTAATATAGTATATAGCTCTTTCCTTTTTATTCTCATCATGTTGGTCTAGCAATGCCCCCAGTGATGTATATGTAGCGGAGACATATAAGATCAAAGGCTTCCTTGGAATATGAGGCATTAATATAGGAGGATTTGATAGATACTTCTTGATATGGTAAAAGTTACTCTCACATTCTTCATTCCATGCAAAGGTCACACTTTATGTAATGTCTTTGTAAAAGGTTGTGATATGTCTACTAGCTGAGATATGAAGCATTTGATAGATTGAACTCTACCTTGCAATGTCCTTATTTGACTGATGTTCTTGGGAGGTTGCATCTCCATTATAGCCTTTACTTTAGCTGGATCAACTTCAATGCCCTTCTTCAAAACTATGTATCCTAAGAGCTTTCCAAAAGTGACACCAAACGCACACTTCTTAGGATTTAGTCTAAGACTAAATTTTTCCATTATGTCTAGTATCTTGCTCAAGTCATTTAGATGTTCAACTCTAATCATAGATTTTGATAAAGTATCATCAAAATAATCCTCCATAGTCCTATGCATCATGTCATGAAAAATAGATGTCATGGCTCTTTGATATGTAGCACCAGCGTTCTTAAGTCCAAATGGCATGACATTCCAATAGAAGGTGCCCCATGCACATGTAAAAGCAGTTTTCTCTTGATCCTCTAGAGAAATTTTTATTTGATTATACCTAGAAAAACCATCCATTAAAGAATACATCTCAAAGCCTGCTGTCATGTCCAATATCATATCAATGTTAGGTAGTGGAAAATCATCCTTAGGGCATGCTCTATTTACATTTCTTAAGTCTGTGCATACTCTGATTGATTTATCTGGTTTTGAAATAGGTAAAATATTAGAGATCCACTCTACATAATCAATAACTTGGATGAATCTGGCTTTTAGGAGCTTTTATAATTCATCTTTTACCAAGAGTGCAACATGAGGATGCATCTTTCTCAATTTTTGCTTAACAGGTTTGACATTTGGAGCTATAGATAAATGATGCATTATAAGATTAGGATCCAAAACTAGCATATCTGAATATTTCCATGCAAAGTTGATCTTCTTTTATGTTAGGAATGTAATAAATTTTTTCTTCTCATCTTCTGATAAAGATTGTGCTACATGAATCAACTATGGTTCCTCCATTGTTCCTAAATTGATAGATTGAGTGGGCTCAATTAGAACTGGAGATCTGTCCTATAAATGACTTGGAAGGACATCAAATATCTCATCCTTAGGCACCTCAAAGAGGTTTTCAACTTTGGATACGTCATTTATTTTTACTTTTGTAGGTTCTGAGACTGCCACAAAGTGGTTTTCACCCTCAGAACTCCTTTTCTTTTTATTTTTATTCTTATTTTTCTGACTAAGATACTTGATGTCTGACACCATCATGCTAACACTCGGTTCACTGATGGATGTCCTCATAGGCTTAACTACATTGAGGTAGCAAGCAAGGGCATAGTCATTCAGGAAGGTATAAATACCATGCTCAGATTTGTGGAGGTTTGATCAAGAATTTCAAGATGTTGGATAGTCAAAGTGGTGGAAGATTGGGAGATAGTGTTTACGGATATGGATCTGTCATCATTGGTCCTAACCTGACACTCGAGTTCAAATGTGATATTACAACTTAAGAAATTTAATTCATGAATAGGCTCAATGTCATTATGGGAGTCCACTTCAGCCATCAATGGATCAGACTCGATAAGTTCATCATTTCGCTCTAGACTTACATTGGGTTTAGGTGCATATTGGTGAATAACATCAACATGTTTCTTTGTAATAAGCTCATCTTCTTCTGGAATGGCTCCCCATTCATAGTCATTAGATTCTTCATCTATGCCTCTAGGAAATCTAAGAACATGAGTAAAGTCAGGATCAATACCCCAAGAAGGGTTACCCTCGGATTCTGATTTGAATTCATACTCATGACAATCTGTCTCAGAATAACTACCACCTTCCTCTTTGTCTATTTGATTGTCTTTGAGATTAGCTGGTTCTTGTGTTACAACTATCTCTTGCTCTATAGTAGGTTCTTGTGTTTATACTACATTAATTCTTTTGATTGGGTCATCTTCAGCATTAAGAAGATCTTTGATTTCTTTAGGCAAATGCTCATAAGGGATAAGTTCTAAGCTGTCTGATTCACTATCTGATGGTTCAGTCTCTTCCTTCTTAAGAAGGGGTTCTCCTGGTGCGATCTGCTCAATGACATGGGAAAAATTACCTTTGAGGTGGAAGGGTTTCTTTGTAAAGCCTAAGCCAATAGTATCTTTGTTTTCCGTACCAGTATGTGAAATAGGTGTTATAAGACCTCCTCTGACTCCTAGAGGTCCTTTACCTAAATATCCCATCTTAGCTATCAGTTTATCTCCTAGACCATATGCCTTAGAAGGGATTTTGGATACTGCAGAGTCACTAGTTGGATAGCTTGAGATTCAAGTTCATCTTTGTATAGCCATGTAAGCACAACTTCATCTTCTTCAAATTCTTGCTTGGAGACTTGTTCTGCTACAAAATTCTTTTTATATGCCTCTAGAGGTTCTTTAGAGTATGGTTTGGACTGTTTTAAAGATTGCCCATAAGACTTAGGTGAGATAAGTAGAGATGTAAAAGATAAGATTGGCTCTATAGTGTATTCTCCCATACCATTTTCTTTGATATTGACCTCCTTTGCAACATCTTCCATTTTAGATGTGGATGCTTCTTTTGTTGGCTTAATGGAATATTATCTGTTATTAGGTACAAGTTTATCCACACTTTCTTTCAATGTATTGCAAGTGGTGGATATGTCTGTTGGAATAGTGACCTCTACTCCTTCATAAGGAAATTTCAAACATTGGTGGAATGTAGAAGGAATAGCCTTTATCTCATGTATCCATGGTCTCCCTAGAAGAATGTTGTAAGCCAAAGGTAGATCAAGAACTTGACATATAGTACCTCTAATAACTGGACCTACTCTGATAGGTAAGACAATGGTGCCTTTAGAAGATCTTTCTTGTTCATCATAGGCTTTTATAGTTATTTTCTTTCTAGGATCAATAGCCAATTTTGAAAATCCCAATTGTGTGACCAAGCTATAAGAACAAATGTTTAGGCCAGCGCCCCCATCTATCAACACACATTTGACTCTACAGTTTTGGATCAAGACTTCTATATGCAAGGGCTGGTTATGCAGGTGACTCAAGGAGTTTTCATATTCATCTAAAAAGGAGATATATTGCAGAGATGTAAGATGTCCAACCATAGTTTGGAACTTGTCTAAATCAAGGTCATCAGGAACATTGGATCTAAGAAAAACTTTGTCTAGAATAGCTCTATGAGCTGGAGATATCCAAAGCAACTCAAACATGGAGATTTTTGCATTAGTGTGTTGGAGTTGTTGAACAATGCTATAAGATGTTGGCCTCGTATCTTTAGGATTGGAAGATTTAGAAGCAGGCTTCTATTTGGAAGCGAAAGAAAGATTGAAGGGCATCTTGGGGACATTTGATGAATCTGGTATTTGTCCGTTCAGATGTGCTTGAGCTTGTGATCGAGTCACTACATTAGCTAAAGTATGATCTCTATCTCTTCACACAATTGTGATGACATTGCAATGCTCGGAGAGACAAGGTTCAACCATATTGATAACAACATTATTTCCAGGGTAAGCATAATTGACCTTTGCCCCCATATTAGGCTGAGAAGATGAAACTTCTTG
Source organism: Chamaecyparis obtusa (assembly GCA_027943335.1). Classification (NCBI taxonomy): domain Eukaryota; kingdom Viridiplantae; phylum Streptophyta; class Pinopsida; order Cupressales; family Cupressaceae; genus Chamaecyparis; species Chamaecyparis obtusa. Next base: position 84,880 of record BSBK01012645.1, read on the forward strand.
ACCATGTTTTGGAAATGGTTCTGTGAATGCTGTATGATCATTATTTCTCTTATGATTGTCAATTGTGATGTCTCCCTTATCAATCAGATCTTGAATAGTATGTTTCAAGCGTAAGCAGTTATTAGTTTTGTGACCTTTACCCCGATGAAAATCATAGAGTTCATTCTCTCTCCACCATTTTGGTTTAGGGTCAAGATAAGATTGTCAAATCTTAGGAAAAGAGATGATGTTATTAGCCAATAGAGTTCTCATAACTGATTTCAAAGATTCTCTAAGAGGAGTGAACTTTCATTTATTATCAGCGGACCAAGATTTGTATTCTAGCTTCTTTTGAGATGGTTCAAACACCTTTTTCTTTGAAGCTTTGATGGCTTGGGTGCCAATAGTTAGATTGAAATCTGGTGCCTTTGATGGGGCATAGATAGTATCAACAACACCATCTGTGATGATGCCTTTATTCTTGTTCCAGTTTTTGTTCTTGTCTTTAGAACTAGACCCTGATTCATACTTGTCCTTTCGAAGTGTGTTGTCTCCTTTTTTCACAAGTACCTTTTTTATTTTGATCACATTGTCTACCATCTTATCAAAAGATGTATGATATTGAATTTGTAAAGGGTAGTTGATCTCTGGGATAAGATTATTGATGAAGATTTCCAGCTTCTCAGTTTCTGGAATAGGCCTAGCATATAGAGAGAATTTATTCCTCCATCTCTTGAGAAATGTCAAGAATGGTTCTCTTGGATATTGCTTGAGATTGCAGATATCAATCATGGTGACTGGATGTTGAATGTTGTAGGAGTATTGCTGATAGAACAATTTGATCAACTCCTCAAAAGTTTTGATAGTAGAAGGCAATCTAGAGAACCAATGAATGGCTGCTCCCCCCAGAGATTGAGGAAAGAGATGCATCAGATAAGTTGGTTGGTGCATGAACTCCATAGATTGTGTACAAAACTCTCTGACATGATCTTAAGGATCAAAGTGTCCATCATACTTATCATATTTAGGCATCTCCACTCTTTTTGGGAATGGTGGCATGTACAAGTCTTTGTCAAATGGAAAAGGACATAGGGCTTCCATAGAGAACTCTTTGGGTTCCTTTTCTTTCTCAAGTTTATTAAGTTTGACTTGCATGGCATGCATTTGTTTCATCATAGCCGAAATAGGAGTTTCTTCCTCATGTGTAATGATATCTTCAACATTAAAGTTGGGATGAAGTTTAGCTCCTTGATTAGCTAATTATAAAAAGTATGCTTCTCTATCTTCTTTCAAGAAATGCTTCATCATTATTTTTAAGTCATCATCATTTTGATACCGAGCAATTTATTCAGGTGTGGGTTCCTAATATGCACCATGTTGAGATTGAGCTCTTTGAGAGCCGAAGTTTGTCCCTGCTTGAGACATGGTAGGAGTTCTTCCTAGGATAGATTGAGGAGGAGTTTGTTGATTACCTCCGTGAGTTGATGAAGGAGGAATGTAACCAGATTTCAATCGAAAATTTCCAAGACCGTCATCTTCGTAAAGACCAAAATTGTAGAGTTGCTCAAGAGTTGGCACTTGGAGAGTATTCAAAGGTAAGGTATGGGATATTTCTCTAGATTTATTGTGAGAGGAAGCTCTAGTTTCCACCATTAACCTTGGGTGAAGCAACAGAATATGATGAAGACAACTAAAGAAAGATCTGATTCAAGAAGATCAAATGATGTAACCTTATCAAGGTTTGATTGATTGAAGCTTAGATTAGATGTAAATGAAGGAGACTGTGCCTTGGATGTATGGGTAGATTTCCAAAAGATAGTGGACATGAGTTCACAACACTTAGCCACTTTGAAGATGGATTGAAGATTGATAGTTATGACAAGGTTTTGACACAAGATGAAAAAGAATCAAATCGATAAAACAGAAGGCTAAATCAAATTCAATAGGCCACTCTAGGAAAAAGATTGGATTCTCAGTAGTTGCTACTCTATTCTTGACATAGTGATTTTCTTGACAAACTCTGGAAATAGGCTGGAAAGCTGGGTCTTTGACAGTTCTGACAACTTTCTAACAATTTTTCAAAACTTCTTAAATGACTTTTTGCAGGCTCGTACGATAGTGGGTATAGCATGAAATGACACTTGACAAACTCGTACAACTATTACAAAACTCACACAAGAGTTGATAGCAGGGTTTTTGACTTTTTTGAATTGACCGGTAGCAAAACTCGTACGACAATATACCAGCTACCATACAACAATCTGGGGGTTCTAAAATGACAATAGCAAAAAGTCGTATGACTTTCTGACTTTACAAGATGACTTTTGACTCCAAAAAGGTGTTTGACATCAGATTTTGCAATTTTTTTAGATTTTTAGTTTCAAATTGTTCACAAAATTGTCTGTCCAAATTTGAATATTGTATCGGATTGATTCATTCTTAGTAACCACATAGATAAACAGACACGCAAAATAGCAAGCAAGTGATCTCAAGCACATCTAAAAATAATGAACAGGGGACAAAGTAACCTTGTGCATGAACAGTCAAGTGACTGAATTGTACTAATCCCTAGGAGTGCTAATAGTGTATGTTCCAAAAATTTTTGTAATAATGTACATATTCCTAAAAAAAATGAATATTTGGCCTCACTAGGGTTTTTAGTAATGGTTTGACTCAGCAACTTTTGTGATCTCAAGAGGGTGAAATCCAATCTAGGTGCATCGGGGTTTTGACACAGTCTAAGAATTTATTCAATCAAGAGCTGCTAGGGAGATCTGACAGCCCAACAAGAGACCACACCTGTGAAGATTTCCTCCACAAGGACATTTATATAGTGGCTACTGCTACCATGATGAAAATGGCTATTACCGCTTGAGGTTCCATCAACGTGGTTGACCCAATTAAGGGAATGTCCACTATGGTTAACCCTCTCTAAAGGTGACTCACAAAATATACCACATGGAGACTGGTTCTAGATTCAAGGGTCTGAGTTTTTGGTACTACCCAAAAAGGGAGTAGAGCATAGTCCTCTAGCCTTTTCACTTTTAACCCAAACAAAGCAGATAGATTAATCTGACATGCTAAGACCAAGATTATCTCACAAAGATCTATGATGTCAACCACTCATGATCTATCAACCTCTCCAGAGAGAGAATGTATCAATCAAAAGTTGAAGACGCACACATCTAGTAGAACTTGAGACGCTCTCAGTAACCTCCCTACCTACAAGGATTCCTTCATTGAGAAGAGTTTCACTGCAAATCCACTCTCTCAAGAACCATGAATAGTGTTCATAGGGCCTATTTACTATGTGTAACAAAGATGCTGAAAAGAAAATCTATGTTCATTTTTATAGCCCAAAATGAAATTTGTGATATGAAAGCAATAAAGTTCACACAAGCTTGACATGCAAGAGTTCTTTTTAATCCAAATCGAAATGTTATCAGCTAAGAAGATTACCTAAATTCCTAGCAACGCGCTTAGTATATTCTTACCTATTTTTAGTAATTCTCACACTTTTACCCAATCAAAATTAGCAGAAACCAATCAGAAACAACAAATTTCAGTTGTTAATGTTAGCTGTCAATCCAAATCAGGAAAACAAAACTAGAAAACTACCTGAAAAAGTGAAACAACAATTGAAACCTGGCACGGAAACTCGTACGATAGTGGGTCAAATACCAGATGACAATCTAGAAACTCGTATGACAATGGGTATCAGATCATACGACAAAAGAGCTTCCAAATGACACTTTGTTTTTGATGGTATGATCCTAGATCAAATCAACTATCATATGATAGTGGGTACCTCCTAATACAAGTTTTTGACAAAAACTTGTACAAAAATTATACGGATAGAAATTAAAAATCACAGCTTGGAATAGAAAATGACAAGAAGATGATAAAAATTGATAGAAATTGAATCGAAACCCATTTCAGGGCCCCACGGTGGGCACCAAAAATGTGTGTGTGAATTATGTACCTAGCTATAGACACAACACTTCAGTAAAACATTAGAGGTTAGCTTAAAATCAAAATCATGCAGTGAAATGAAAACCAATCTAACCAAGTGATTTACTACCTTCTAGTAGATGTGAGTATGTATTCTCAGATTGGATCGAGATCAATGACCTTGACAACACCTAAACGAAGAATTTGAATGCAAAACCTAGATATGAGATGAATGCAAATTAATCTATATTTTTTGTTTTTCTGTGCAATAAGATGAAATAAACTGATATGAATCTATTCTAGATGAAAAAATGATATGCAAATTAAGCTACAATGATATGCTAAATATGAAACTAAAATGACAAGATTGATCTCACAAAAGTTGTTGATTTGCAAAGAAGCTTCAATTCTTCAGATATCGATTCACCAACGTGATTGTACAAATTCATGGATTGATTTTGGCAGAGTAAGTATGCAAAGTTGTGAGATGATTTGTGAAGAGCTGAGCCTTGATTTTATAGAAATCTAGGGCTTTGGGGATGCATGGAAAAAGCCATAAATCACTCAGGTTGATTTTTGAGTCAAGGAATCAAAGATAGTTAACTCACAAAAAATCATTCAAAAATAGCTTTTTGATTAAAATCAAAAGTTGAGATCAGCTTTTAACTCAAAAGAGAGTTGAGTTTATTTTTAAAACAACTTGAATTGATTTTTTGATTTGAAGTTCAACTGCTTTTTGGATGTGCATAATTAATTATGAAATAAATAAAATGATTTATCCTCAACTTAACTAATTTTTAAAAATAAAACAATTGATTTATGGGTTAATCAATTATTAAATCAAACTTTTATTCAAAAACTATATTATTAAATTTTGACAATTAACATTAATTAATTAAATAAGAATTTAATCAATTAGTCATAGGAAATTTGATTTATTGTCAAAATGAATTAACATAATTTAGGAATAAATATAATTAAATCCAATTAAATAATTAAGTGATAGTATTAAATTTAATTAATTATATATTCAATTAATCCAACTTTAGGATAAATAGGATTCATCACCAAATAATCTTTAAATTAAAGATAATTAAGATGATTAGAAATATTACTAGGAATATTCCTCGATGCAGAATTTGAGATAATCAATTAAGATTCGATAATGTTTAGATGCGCCTTAGGTTAGGACTTCGATGTCAATTTCGTTCGATGTGTCGATATAGGAGGTTAATGAACTTATAGCCCATTTTTGGGGTATTACAGGAAGAGCATAAAACTTTCGCTAATTTGCAATGGCCCGAAGTGAAGGGAGCATCTCTACTTCCAGATGTATTTCAGGTTGCCCATCTATACAGTTTGGTGAAGAAGGGTGTGCATTTTCTGGTTCCTACTGCTCCAATTATTACCAATTTGTGCCTCCTAAAAATTATGAAGATTGCCATACATGTCTTTTATATGAACTTCACATGGTTAAGGAAGAAAACAAAATACTTAGGGTATTCAAATGTGTCAAAATGGGTCATGGGGACTTCCTATGGGTCCTAGTACGCCTTATCACACGTACTAGGACCCCGAGGAAGTCCCCATGACCCCTTTTCACACACTGGAACCCTCAAGTGTGTCTTAAGGGGTTGTAGGACCCCTTCGAACACACTTGAGAATTCAAATGTGTCAAAAGGAGTCATGGGGACATCCTAAGGGTCCTAGTATGCCTTATCACGCATTAGGACCCCTAGGAAGTCCCCATGACCCCTTTCGACACATTGGAACCCTCAAGTGTGTCCTAAGGGGTCGTACGACCCCTTCGAACACACTTGAGCATTCAAATGTGTCAAAAGGCATCATGTGGACTTCCTAGGGGTCCTAGTACACCTTATCATGTGTTAGGACCCCTAGGAAGTCCCCATGACCCCTCTCAACACATTGGAACCCTCAAGTGTGTCCTAAGGGGTCCTATGACCCCTTTGGACACACTTGAGGGTTCAAATGTGTCAAAAGGGGTCATGTCAACTTCCTAGGGGTCATAATACACCTTATCACGTGTTAGGATCCCTAAGAATTCCCCATGACCCCTTTTGACACATTTGAACCCTCTAGTGTGTCCGAAGGGGTTGCACGACCCCTTCAGACAAACTTGAGCATTCAAATATGTCAAAAGAGGTCATGGAGACTTACTAGGGGTCCTTTTATGCCTTATCACACGTTAGTACCCCTAGGAAGTCCCCACGACCCCTTTTGACACATTGGAACCCTCAAGTGTGTTGTAAGGGGTCCTATGACCCCTTTAGACACACTTGAGGGTTTAAATATGTCAAAAGCGGTCATGGGGACTTCTTAGGGGTCTTATTACACCTTATCACGTGTTAGGACCCTTAAGAAGTCCCCATGACCCCTTTTGACACATTGGAACCCTCAAGTGTGTTGTAAGGGGTCCTATGACCCCTTTAGACACACTTGAGGCTTTAAATATGTCAAAAGCGGTCATGGGGACTTCCTAGGGGTCTTATTACACCTTATCACATGTTAGGACCCTTAAGAAGTCCCCATGACCCCTATTGACACATTGGAATGCTCAAGTGTGTCTTAAGGGGTCCTACAATAGCTTCAGACACACTTGAGCATTCAAATATTTTAAAAAGGGTCATGGGGACTTTCTAGGAGTCCTACTACATCTTATCATGTGTTAGGACCCCTAGGAATTCCCCATGACCACTATTGACACATTAAAATGCTCAAGTGTGTCCTAAGGGGTCCTACGACCCCTTTAGACACACTTGAGCATTCAAATGTGTCAAAAGTGGTCATTGGGACCCCTAGGACCCCTTAGGACACACTTGAGCATTCAAATGTGTCAAAAGGGGTCATGGGAACTTCTTAGGGGTCCTAGTACACCTTATCATGCATTAGGACCCCTAAAAAGTCCCCATGACCCCTATTGACACATTGGAATGCTCAACTATGTCCTAAGGGATCCACACTTGAGCACTCAAAGGTTTCAAAAGGGGTCATGGGGACTTCCAAGGGGTCCTAGTATGTCTTATCACATGTTAGGACCTGTAGGAAGTCCCCATGACCCCTATTGACACATTGGAATGCTCAAGTGTGTCCTAAGGGGTCCTATGACCCCTTCAGACACACTTGATCATTCAAATGTTTCAAAAGGGGTCATGGGGACTTCCTAGGGGTCCTAGTATGTCTTATCATGCGTTAGGACCTCTAGGAAGTCCCCATGACCCCTTTTGACACATTGGAATGCTCAAGTGTGTCCTAAGGGGTCTCAATGTGTCAAAAGGTGGTCATGGAAACTTCCTAGGGGTCCTAGTATGTGTGATAAGGTGTACTAGGACCCATAGGAAGTCCCCATGACACTTTTATAAACATTTGAACCCTCAAGTGAGTTTGAAGGGGTCCTACAACCCCTTAGGACATGCTTGAGGGTTCTAATGTGTCAAAAGGGTTCATGCGGACTTCCTAGGAGTCCTAACACATGATAAGGCATACTAGGACCCCTAAGAGGTCCCCATGACCCCTTTTGACACATTTGAATGCTCAAGTGTGTTTGAATGGGTCATAGGACCCCTTAGGACACATTTGAGGGTTCCAATGTGTCGACAAGGGTTATGGGGACTTCCTAGGGATCCTAAGGCATGATAAGGCGTACTAGGACACCTAGGAAGTCCCCATGACCCCTTTTGACACATTTGAATGCTCAAGTGTGTCTGAAGGGGTCCTACGACCCTGTAGGACACACTTAAGGGTTCCAATGTGTCAAAAAGGGTCATTGGGACTTCCTAGGGGTCCTAGTATAGGTGATAAGGCCTACAAGGACCCATAGGAAGTCCCCATGACCCCTTTTGACACATTTGAACTCTCAAGTCCATTTGAAGGGGTCCTACGACCCCTTATGACACACTTGAGGTTTATAATGTGTCAAAAGGGGTCATGGGGACTTCATAGGGGTCCTAACGCATGATAAGGAGTACTAGGAAGCCCCAATGACCCCTTTTGACACATTTAAATGCTCAAGTGTGTCCAAAGGGGTCGTAGTACCCCTTAGGATACATGTGAGCATTCCAATGTGTCAAAAGGGGTCATGGGGACTTCCTAAGGTCCTAATGCATGATAAGGCATGCTGGGACAACTAGAAAGTCCCCATGACCCCTTTTGACATATTGGAACCCTCAAGTGTGTCCTAAGGGGTTGTACGACCACTTTAGACACACTTGAGCATTCCAATATGTCAAAAAGTGTCATGTGGACTTCCTAGGGGTCCTAGTATGCCTTATAATGTGTTAGGACCCATAGGAGGTCCCCATGACCCCTTTTGACATATTGGAACCCTCAAGTGTGTCCTAAGGGGTCCTACAACCCCTTCGAACACACTTGAGGGTTCTAATGTGTCAAAAGGGGTCATGGGGGTTTCTTAGGGGTCCTAGTATGCCTTATCACGCATTAGGATCCTTAGGAAGTCCCCATGACCCCTTTTGACACATTAGAACCCTCAAGTGTGTCCTAAGGGGTCGAAGGACCCCTTAGGACACACTTGAGGGTTCTAATGTGTCAAAAAGAGTCATGGGGACTTCATAGAGGTCCTAGTCCACCTTATTACATGTTAGGACCCCTAGGAAGTCCCCATTACCCCTTTTGACACATTAGAAGCTTCAAATGTGTCCTAAGGGGTCCTACAACCCCTTAGGACACACTTGAGGCTTATAATGTGTCAAAAGGAGTCATGGGGACTTCCTATGGGTCCTAGTACGCCTTATCACACATTAGGACCCCTAGGAAGTCCCCATGACCCCTTTGGACACATTTGAACCCTTAAGTGTGTCTGAAGGGGTCCTACAACCCCTTTGAACACACTTGAGCATTCAAATGTGTCAAAAAGAGTTATGGATGACCCCTTTAGACACATTTGAGGGTTCAAATGTGTAAAAAAAGGTCATGAGGACTTCCTAGGGGTCCTAGTACACCTTATCACACGTTAGGACCCCTAAGAAGTCCCCATGATCCCTTTTGACACATTTGAATGCTCAAGTGTGTCCAAAGGGGTCGTAGGACCCATTCGGACACACTTGAGCATTCAAATGTGTCAAAAGGGGTAATGGAGACTTCCTCCTAGTATGTCTTATCACACGTTAGGACACATAGGAAGTCCCCATGACCCCCTTTTACACATTTGAACCCTCAAGTGTTTCCTAAGGGGTACTACGACCCCTTCAGACACTTTTGATCATTGAATTGTGTCAAAAGGGGTCATGGGGACTTCCTAGGGGTCCTAGTACACCTTATCACGTGTTAGGACCCCTAAGAAGTTCCCATGAATCCTTTTGACACATTGGAACCCTCAATTATGTCCTAAGGGGTTGTAGGACCCCTTCAAACACACTTGAGCTATCCAATGTGTCAAAAGGGGTCATGGGGACTTCGTAGGAGTCCTAGTATGCCTTATCATGCGTTAGGACCCCTAGGAAGTCCCCATGACCCCTTTTGACACACTTGAACCTTCAAGTGTGTTTGAAGGGGTCATACGACCCCTTAGGACACACTAGTGGGTTCAAATGTGTCAAAAGGGGTCATGGGTTTGACCCCTTAGAACACACTTGAGGGTTCAAACATGTTAAAAGAGGTCATGGGGACTTCCTAGGGGTCCTAGTATGCCTTTTCACGCGTTAGGACCCCTAGGAAGTCCCCATGATCCCTTTTGACACATTTGAACTCTCAAGTGTGTTCGAAGGGGTTGTAGGACCCCTTTGGACACACTTGAGCATTCAAGTGTGTTAAAAGGGGTCATGGGGACCTCCTAGGGGTCCTAGTATGCCTTATCACCCGTTAAGACCCCTAAGAAGTCCCCATGACCCCTTTTTACACATTGGAATGCTCATGTGTGTCCTAAGGGGTTGCTACGACCCCTTAGGACACACATGAGAATTCCAATGTGTCAAAAGGGGTCATGGGGACTTCCTAGGGGTCCTAGTATTCCTTATCACGCATTAGGACCCATAGGAAGTCTCCATGACCCCTTTTGACACATTTGAACCCTCAAGTGTGTCCTAAGGGGTCCTATGACCCCTTCAGACAGACTTGAGCATTCAAATGTGTCAAAAGGGTTCACGTGGACTTCCTAGGGGTCCTAATATGCCTTATCACATGTTAGGACCCCTAAAAAGTTCCCATGACCCCTTTTGACACATTGGAAACGTCAAGTGTGTCCTAAGGGGTCTTAGAACCCTTTTTGACACACTTGAGCTATCCAATGTGTCAAAAGGGGTCATGGGGACTTACTATGGGTCCTAGTTCACCTTATCACATGTTAGGACCCCTAGGAAGTCCCCATGACCTCTTTTGACACATTAGAACCCTCAATTGTGTCCTAATGGGTCCTAAGACCCCTTCAGACACACTTGAGCATTCAAATGTATCCAAAGGGGTCATGGAGACTTCCTAGGGGTCCTAGTATGCCTTATCACGTGTTAGGACCCCTAGGAAGTCCCCATGACCCCTTTTGACACATTGGAACCCTCAAGTGTGTTTTAAGGGGTCCTACGACCCCTAAGGACACACTTAAGGGTTCCAACATGTCAAAAGGGGTCATGGGGACTTCTCAGGGGTCCTAGTATGCCTTATCATGCATTAGGACCCCTAGGAAGTCCCCATGACCCCTTTTGACACATTTGAACCCTCAAGTGTGTTCGAAGAGGTCCTATGACCCCTTCGAACACACTTGAGTGTTCAAATGTGTCAAAAGGGGTCATGGGGACTTCCTAGGGGTCCTAGTATGCCTTATCACTCGTTATGACCCTAGGAAGTCCCCATGACCCCTTTTGACACATTGGAATGCTTGAGTGTGTTCGAAGGGGTCTTACAACCCCTTCAGACACACTCAAGCATTCCAATGTGTCAAAAGGGGTCATGGGGACTTCCTAGGGTCCTAACGAGTGATAAGGTGTACTAGGACCCCTAGGAAGTCTCGGTAATCCCTTTCAACCTACAATTTAAATATTATGATCTATAAAGTTTATATATATATATATATATATATATATATATATATATATATATATATATATATATATATATATATATATATATATATATATATATATATATATAAGATATTATTATATAAAATATATATTAATATATAATTATATATATAATACATATTAAATATATATATATATATAGAGAGAGAGAGAAGGGGAAGGGGAAAGTGTAGGAGAGAGAGAGGTTGTAATGTGTTTTAACACATCCTAAGACCCATTAATGGGTCCTACGACCCCTTATGACACCTTACGACCCATTAGGAAGCCTAAGAGTACATCTTAGGGGTTGTAAGGTGTCTTAGGACCAATTAATGGCTCCTATGACCCCTTATGACACCTTACAATCCATTAGGAAGCCTAAGAGTACAACTTAGGGGTCGTAAGGTGTCTTAAGGGATCCTACAACCCCTTATGACACCTTATGGCCTATTAGAAAGCCTTAGAGTATGTCTTAGGGGTCGTAATATTTCTTAAGGGGTCTTAAGACCCATTGATGGTCCTATAACCTCTTATGATACTTTACAACCCATCAAAAAGTCTAAGTGTACATCATAGGGGTCATAAGGTGTCTTAAGGGGACCTAGCATCCATTAAAGGGTCTTACAAACCCTTATGACACCTTACGATCTATTAGGAAGCCTAAGAGTATATCTTAAGGGTTATAAGAGGTCTTATGGTGTCCTAAGACACAATAATATGGCCTATGACTGCTTGAGAACCATTAATGTGTAGTAGGAACCCTAATATGTATTCTTAGGGTTCCTAAGGGGTCCTAAGGTTTCTTAATGGGTCCTACAACCCCTTATGACACCTTACAACTCATTTGAAATCCTAAGAGTGCATCTTAGGGGTCATAAGGTGTCTTAAGGTGTCCTAACATCTATTAATGTCTCCTAAGACATAGTAATATATTCTATGACCCCTTGAAACCCATTAATGTATACTAGGAACCTTAAGATGTATTCTTAGGGTTCCTAAGGGGTTGTAAGGTGTCTTAAGACCCATTAATGGGTCCTACGACTGCTTATGACACCTTACGACCCATTAGGAAGCCTAAGAGTACATCTTAGGGGTTGTAAGGTGTTTTAAGGGGTCGTATGACCCATTAATGACTCCTAAAACTCCTTATGAACCCTTACAACCCCTTAGGAAGCCTACAAGTACATCTTAGGGGTCTTAAGGTGTCTTAAGGGGTTGAAGGACCATTAATGGGTCCTTCGACCCTTTATGACACCTTACAACCCATTAGGAAGCCTAAGAGTACATCTTAGGGGTCGTAAAGTTTTATAAGGGGTCTTAGGACCCATTAATGGGTCCTACGACCCTTATGACACCTTACGACCCATTAGGAAGCCTAAGAGTACATCTTGGGGGTCATAAGATATCTTAAGGGGTCCTAGGACCCATTAATGGGTCCTACAACCCCTTATGATACCTTACGACCCATTAGGAAGCCTAAGAGTACATCTTAGGGGTTGTAAGGTGTCTTAAGGGGTCTTATGACCTATTAATAGGTCTTACGACCCCTTATGAGACATTACAACCCATTAGGAATCCTAAGAGTACATCTTAGGGGTCGTAAGGGGTCTTATGGTGTCCTAAGACACAATAATATGTTCTATGACCCCTTTAGACCCATTAATGTGTACTTGGAACCCTAAGATGTATTCTTATGGTTCCTAATGGGTTGTAAGGTGTTTGAATGGTATCTACGACCCCTTATGACACCTTATGACCCATTAGAAAGCCTAAGAGTACATCTTAGGGGTCGTAAGTTGTCTTAAGGGGTCCTAACATCCATTAACAACTCCTAAGATATAGTAACATGTCCTATGATCCCTTGAGACCCACTAATGTGTACTAGGAACACTAATATGTATTCTTAGGGTTCCTAAGGGGTTGTAAGGTGTCTTAAGGGGTTCTAGGACCCATTAATGGTCCTATAACCCCTTATGACACCTTGCGACCCATTAGGAAGCCTAAGAGTATGTCTTAGAGGTCGTAAGGTGTCTTAAGGGGTCGTAGGACCCAGAGGTTGCAAGGTGTCATAATGGTTCGTAGGATAGGAATCCTTAAGACACCTTAAGATCCCTAAGATGTACTCTTAGGCTTTCTAATGGGTCGTAAGGTGTCATAAAGGGTTAATATAAAAACATTAATTTTTAAGATGCATGCACTAATGTTAATATAAAAACATTAATATTATAAAAAATAATATCTATAACAATAATTAAAAACTAAAAAAAATTTGAAAATAACATGGAATGAAAAAGTTTGAAATTGCAATGTTTAAATTTTAAATGGAAAGCAAAATTTTGGCAGAAAAAATCTGATATCCGATTAGGCTTGTGCATTGGCTTTTGGTTTGGCCATGTGTACTGACACCCAGGCCTACTAAAAAGTCAACACGCTTTTTAGTGCATTTTTGGACGAGTGAAAAGAGGATTTTTTTCACATCGCCACTTTTTGGCATACCATGATCTTGCACATGCCCAATCATTCCTTTGTACTGTGCACAATATTTCATAATTGAGTTGGCCAATTAGGCTTAACCAATTACAAAATATAAAATATTATATGTTACATAATATTTCCATAATTACATAAAACTGTCAGCTCACAAACTTAATAAATCTTCACACGTGCAACCTCTGACTATGCTGACTCATCCAGGTTACCTCTGAAATGTCTTCAACCTCTGTATAACTTTGCATGTCTAGATTCTATCCTTGTTAGGAGATATAATCTAATTATTACAAACCACTTCTCAGGAACACTAACAAAATATAGTTTCCACGAAATTACCCATAACTAACACAAATAATTGGATTTTTGTACACACTCTTAACCATGATATTAGGACACCATAAGGAACATGTCCTCAACTCCACATAACTTTATCTGAAACTCTCCATGGGTGCTAATTCAAACTCTGTTTGCTTCTCTACTAATCTTTAATATAATCAGTGCGTTGACATCAATGACAAACACAGTGATGAACGCAACATGCAATTGCTACAAAACTACTAGAATAATCCCCCATAGGACATCTTCAACATTCATTATTAACACCCTTATGACCCCTTATGACCTAGATGCATTAAGGGGTCCTAGAATACATAAAGGGGTCCTATAATACATAATGTGTGCTAAGTGTTTGTAAGGGGTCCTAGAATACATTAATGTATCCTAGGACCCCTTAGGATGATTTATGACCCCCATTACCCATTAATATATCATTGAATTCCTAAGATACATTAATATATGTTGAGGGGTTTCAAGGGATCAAAAGGGTTTGTAGGTTACATTAATGTATCCTAGGACCCCTTATGACCCCCATTATCCACTAACATATCCAAGGAGTCATAGAATGCATTAATGTATGGAAAGGAGTCAGAAGGGGTTGTGAGGGGTCCTATGATACATTAATGTATCCTAGGACCACTTATGATCATGTGTGACCCCCATTGCCCCTTAATGTATCCTATGAGTCTTAGGATATATTAAGGGCTCCTAAGGGGTCCTAGGATACATTAAGGGTGCAAAGAAGTCCTAAGGGGTCCTAGGATACATAATGGATGCTAAGTGGTCATTTATAAGGGATCCTAGATTACATTGATGGGCCCTAGGATACATTGATGGGTGCTAAGTGGTCCTAAGATACATTAATATATTCTAGGATCTCTTAGCACCCATTATGTATCCTAGAACCCCTTAATGTATCCTATGAGTCCTAGGATACATTAAGTTATTGTAGGATACATAATGGGTGCTAAGGGGTCCTTAAATACATTAATGGGTTATACAATAGATTGATGGGTGCTAAGTGGTTCTAAGGGGTCCTAGGATACATTAATGGGTTCTAAGTGGTCGTAGCTATCATAAGGGGTGCTAAGGATACATTAATAGGTCATAAAGGGTCGTAGGTGTCATAGGATATATTAATGGGTCATAAGGGACAATTTGGATCCTAAGGGGTTATAGGGCATCATAGGATACAATAATTGATAATGGGGGTCATAAGGAGTCCTAGGTCATCATATGATACAATAATAGATAATGAGGGTCGTAAGGGGTTGTAGGTGTCCTAGGATACATTAATGGTTTGTAAGTGGTTATAGGTGTCCTGAGGGGATTTAAGGGGTTCTAGGATATATTAATTGGTACTAAGGGGTCGTTGGTCTCATAAGGGGTCCTAAGGAGACATAGGATAAATAATGAGTAATAAGGGGTCCTACTATACATAATGTGTTTTAAGGTGTCCTAGAATACATTAAGAATCCATAGGATACATTAATGGGTGCTAAGTGGTCGTAAGGGATCCTGGGATACATTAATGGATCCTAGGGGTCGTAGGTGTCATAAGGGGTTCTAGGATACTTAATGGGTCCTATGGGGTCCTAGGATACATAATGGATCCTAAGGGGTGGTAATTAGGGATATAGGTACACTTATACCTAGTTTCAACTATATAGAGCCTAGAGCCTCTAGGATTTAAAATTGTGTCTTAAAAGATCTAATAGATGGTTTAATGCACATTATCTATGACCTAAGGTTGATGGATAGGGTTTATGTTTTAGGGAACAGAGTCTTGACTAGTAATCTATACTTGATGTGAACAAGGTTTAGGGTTTCTATTCTATAGGTTATTTGTTTATTTTGTGTATGATTGAACTATATGGGATTTTATTATAGATGTGAAATTTTTATAGGGTTTCTATTGTAAGTTATTCGTTTAGGGTTTGTGTTGTAAGTTATTCATATAGGGTTTGTATTCTAAGTTATTTGTTTAAGTTTTTAATTCTAGGTTGCCTAATCATTTTTAGTTTTTATTTTGTGTTGTTTGATCACAATGTATGAGGTTTCTATGTTTTGACGAAGAAATACAAAATAGATAATTCTATATGTATAAAATACATGCAAATTTTGAATACAACATGAAACCTAATTTATTTTTTACATTTAAAAAAAAAAAGTAAATAAATTTCATATATACATTCTATTTTGTTAATAGAAAACAAAAAAATTACTAAAATTAAATTAAATTAAATGAAAATGAAAAAAATTGCCTACCTAGAGGCTATTGACACTGGAAATTAAGCAAGATCACACTTGGAATCTGGTGACATTCCTTGAAAATGGATTTGACCATCTTGAAAAGAAAATTTAATACTTCATTGAAACATGGCCCTGTTTGAAGCGAGGTCACATTTTGTTGTTTTTGGTTTGGGGTCCCGTAGCACATGGGACTCCAATTTCGTTTGAGTTTAGGATCCCGAATCAGAATGCTGCCCCATTTCATAATAGCGTGACCTTATTTTATGAAGAAAATTTTTGTGAAAATGGCTAAGTGTTAAATTTCCCTCAAAAGTGGACTCAACTTCTTGCACTCACCCCCAAATACACTTCAACAAATAAATTTATACTAAAAAAGGTAGGATAAAGTGGAAATTAATTGCAAACATTGTTAGTCAAATTACAAACTTATATGTGCAGGTCCATTATGCAAGCACCTTGTTGACATGGCTCCTTTTCATGGGCCACCCAATAATATTTGGAAGTATAATAGAAAAAAATGTATTTCCAACTATTCATGTTATAAAAATTGATATGTGTCGATCTAAATATTTAAAATATGTGCTAGATAATATTTTTTAAATTGAAATAATATGAATTTGGACTAAATGATTTTGTGAAATGAATTTAACTTACTTGAACACACACACACACATGAAATATGAGACAAAGTAGTTTATTTTGGCTAAACAAATTTAAATTGTGAAAAATACCTTGCCCTCTCTAGATATGAGGTACTTATAGGATATATGCACAACTCTCAACATACCCCATGTCAAAGTCATTACAAATATTCTAGAGTCCATCCTTTAACATTCCATCGAGAAGATGCAAACTTTTCTTTTTTTAGGCAAAAGTGACAGAGCACTAATATTTATTATTATAATGAAAACTAGTTCGGGGGGCTCCCTAGAGGAAGAACTAGCAAGAAACCTGCAAATCTTAGCCTGAGTAAAAAAGAGTAAAATTGGTCCACAACCTAACCATTACAATAGCAATGTATATGAGGGCATAGCCCTATAGAGCACATACTATAGAAAAGTACAGGACAACCTATACAGAACATACAGCCAAATTGAATTCATCAACAATACTAAGCCATGTAATGCAGCAAAAAATGAACACCCAAGAAGAACAAGAGTCGGCACCCCATTGATGATGGAATAAAGAGAAGATAATCAGACAATAAACAATGCTTCCCCAATAGAAAAGGCCAATTGATAACAACATCATTCCCATCAACATTTGCTCAACTAATCAACAACAAAGCTAGCCATCCAATGGCTTTTAAAACAAAGATAATCAAAATGGAAACTCACAGCCAAATTGATCTTGATAAACCCAATAAATACTAGACAAACAACACCTTCAAATAAATTTTGTCGAGCAAGGACAAAAATTCCCAAGGAGCTGATTACACGTAGCACGAAAAATACTTATGTCATCAAAATGGTAGATAACAATCCCGTCATACACTTGGCCTTTACACAACGTTCAACTAGCTCTTGTCCCGACTGTGACATTAAGATAGAGTCAGAAATATTGAAATGGTCTCCAAAAATTAAAATGACTTGAACGTGGCACCATCACATACAAGATTGGCTAAGCAGTTTGTAAATTTGTTACCCTCCCACAAGGTGTGTGAAAACCATGTTGTCGCAAAGGAATCAATCAAGTCCCAACATTGCTGAAGAATATAGGCTATTTTCCAATTTTGAGATATTCAAGACAAGCAAGTTGACAATTACCTAAGACGCCCTCTATATGAATTTTAGATACATTACACCTCTTAGCCAGAATTAAACCCGCCAATTAAGCTTGCACATTTGCAAGATTATTAGTCCCATCTGGCAAAACATCAGCTTTGAGTGCACCCTACCAATTCTGAATACAGGCACCAAGACCTGACTTACTAGGGTTGCCATGAGAACAACCATCAAAATTTAATTTTAAAAACTCTTTGGAAGGGGGAGACCATTTGATTCATAGTCGATCAATTTGGTGATTTGAATTCTAGGTGGGGGAAAACCTGGATGGCATTTTGATGTACTTCCATGATTTTAATAACTGTTGATCCCAGGCTGAAAAGAGGATATTATTTGTACTAGTAAAAATGTTTACATTTACAATTTCTAAAATTGCATTCTCGATTCCAACTAAGGCACATTCTAACTTTGACGTTTCATTTCAAAATATAATATTATTGCACTCCCACTAAATGGAGCAGCTAGGGCACACTTCCAAATGTAAGAAAAAAGAGATCTTGAAAAAACAACCGGCCAAGACTCAAACAAATCCCTAAGGCTGTTCGGTAAGGGCATTGACATTTGAAGCTTATTGAGAACAAAAACCCAACATTGATAAGCAAAAGGGCATTGCAGAAGAAGATGATCTGTAGTTTCCAATTCCTTATTACATAATTTGCAAATAAATATCTCCGCAATACCCAATCTATGTAATCTTTCACTAGTGAGAATCCTCTTTCTAAGAGCAAGCCAGGCAAAACAACCAGCCTTGGGAAACACAATGATGTTCCAACAAAAGAAAAAAGATCTTCTCTTCCTATTCGTGTTGACCAACTGGCGAAGACCAATATTATACCCATCCTTGATTGAATGATTTCCATCTTTCGAGGGATCCCATCTTATTATATCATGCACTCCCACACCTCCACTAAGTTTGTCATGTGTCATTTCTTGTAAGGAAACTAGGGGAAGCTTCTTTTTATCTGATAAATTATCTTTCCATTTGAAATCCCAAATTATCTTCTGAATTTGAGAAACAATATTGGAAGGGGCATTAAGAATTGATAAGTAATAATTTGGGATAGTAGTTAGGACTACTTTGACTAGTAGAATGCACCCTGATAGTGATAACTATCTAGCTTTCCAGGCTATGATCCTAGATCTAATTATGTCAATGATGGGAAGCCAAAAAGTTGTTCTATTGCATCCTATAAATAAAGGAATGCCTAGATAAACTGACGGAAGTTGTTCCATTGGAAATCCCAGAATTGTAATAATTCTTTGAGCAACTATATTATTAGTATTGAAAATAAAAGTTTTTGACTTATGGGCATTAATTTTTTGTCCTAAAATTTTAGAGTACATATCTGAAGCAAGCTTAATTTGACTGGCTTCCTTCACATTTGACTTACCAATAGTAGTGTATCATCAGCAAATAGAAAATTATTAATTGAAATGGATGTTCCTGGAATACAAATACCTTTCCATAGAACCAATTCTAAAGATTTATTTATGTATCTACTGAATGCATCTGCCATTAAAATAAATAACACTGGGGACAGAGGATCACCTTGATGAATCCCTTGAGAAGAAGAAAAATAACCAACTGATTCTCCATTAATTATTACTGAAAACCAAGCCCCTCAAATACAATCTTTAATCCATTTGCACCACTTGCTCGAAAATCCAAATTTGGAAAGTACCTTAAAGAAGAAAGACCACCAAACTCTGTCGTAAGCCTTCATCATGTCAAACTTGATCAGAAAACTAGATAATTGACGAGAATTAATAGAATGGAGAGTTTCATGTGCAACTACTTCCCCTTCCCATGTTTCTCTTCTTGGCATGAATCCTCCTTGTTATGGGGATATAATATGGGGTATCAAGTGATGTAGCCTCATGTATATGGCTTTTTTAATCAGCTTATAAATCATATTGCATAGAGAAATGGGGCTAAAATCAGAAAAAGTGGCAAGATTCTTAACTTTTGGGATGATGGAAATATTAGTCGAATTGAAACTTCTGATCATTTTAGCATTCTTTCTTGATTATTCTACAGCTGCTAATAAGTCATAGCCAATAAAATTCCAATATTTTTTATAAAAAAGTGCAGTAAATCCATCTGGGCTTGGAGCTTTATCCGGGGGAAATGAGAAGACCACCTTTTTAATTTCATCCAAAGAGAAAGGGGCCAAAAGCATTTTGTTATGATCTTCCTTTATAAGAGGTGGGATATTACTAATAAAATCATTGATGATGCTATCATCAATTGGTGTTATTTTGGGAGGGGCAAAAATATTTGTAAAAAAGAGAACACCTTCCTCTTTGATGGCCATCTCCACTTCTATAAGTTGGTCGGATGCTGAATGTTTAATATAAAAAATAGAGCTTGCAACCCTTTTAACTCTTGCTAATATATGAAAAAAATTTAGGAATAGTCCCAAGAGATAACTGAGAGGGGGGGTGAATCAGTTATCTACAAGATTCAATTCTTTATCCAATTAAGTATACTTAAACATAAAGCATAAACACAATGAAAGAACACATGAACACAACACCAATGTTTTGGTTACGAGGAAAATCAAATAGGTAAAAACCCCAGTGGGACTTGATACCCACTAATATTCTGTACTAGTGTATAATGATCCTTGTTAGAAGATCCTTTACCCTATTAGGAGTAGCTTTACAATATATTAAGTACAACAAACTTGGTCAAGGGTCGGACCCTGTTAGGAGTCTTTTGCATTTTTCCCTGTTAGGGGAGAGGACGCACTGTCCGAGAGCTCACTGCTCAAATGGGCAAAGGCTACAACCTTCTGAATAACAGATACACACTATATTTAGATCTTGGTGAACTGCACTTTGACCTGCTATCTGGATCAGTTCGAATGAATAGCACAAGTACTTTACTTGGTCACATAGACCTTCTTTTGATGGCTCAACACTTCGTACACTCTTCTCTACTCTTCTTAATCAACTATGAACCACACTTCAGCAATCACAAATGACTACCTATAAGTATCTTTCCTCCAAATGATATAATCAAGTTGGCCTATTAGAACCACCTTGAAATCATAAAAGAGAAACCATAAAAAACTCCAACAAACATTTTGTCGGCTCTATTATGCACGCAACATAATCTGGGACCTATCTAATAAGATAATTGTAGACGCACGCTACACACTATCGGCTCTACCAAAAAAATTGGATCTTTCTCCTCTAGCTGAATTAACTCATGCACTCTTAACCAAACATCAATAACTCTCCTGTAAGCTTAAATCCAAGGGTGCATACCCATATGATAGGTGAAACTACATAACCAATAAGATCTATGTTGGCTCTTCTAAACAAACACAAAAAATTGTTGTTGGTGAATAGCGACTGCATAACTTCACTTCTACTCATCAAAAGACTATGCGTCCATAACTGGAACATCACTAATATGTCTTCAACATATATCCAAGTGTGCAAGGCTCCATGATAACTGTACAAACAACCATACACAAAACACTGATGGTAACTCTATCAAGAACACTGTTGACACCAACTGCTATATAAGTGTTAGTACTAACAGTTAACCTCTGCACCCATGATATCATGTTGATATCATGTCCATGCTACATATACATAAAGCTTACTATATAAGACTTCCATGCATGCTACTTTCCATATGTTGTCATCAATGACAAACATACAGTCAGTACTGGCCAGCTAGAAAATCTCCAACAATCTCCCCCTTTGGCATTGATGGCAACATGTGGAATGAAAAACCACCACCCACCCAAATGAACATTTATTTTATAACATTCTCCATTTCCTCTTTAAAATTCCCCCAAAGATGAATCCTCCATCTGCTGCAATATTTTCTAATATTCTCCATTTCCTCAACTGAACTACTGTCATATCTGAATGTTGCTCCCCCTTAGTATATTACTCCTCTTTTGCTTCTTTTTTTGATCACTCTATATATTACTCCTCATTTGACATCAATGAAAAAGGGCGCCATACATTTTAAGCATCGGTACTACTCTTGAGGTAGAGTAGTCAACCTTCCACCAGTGTTAGAGGATTGATGCCTTTCCTTCTTTCTTCTAAGTAGAAACAGGGAAGGGAATTACTCCTAACTTCTCCCTGAGATACTCAAAAGTATAATTAGGCAAGGGCTTTGTGAATATATCTGCCAACTGATCTTTAGTACTCACATAGTCTAACTTGACTTCTTTCTCTGCTACTTTCTCTCTTAGGAAGTGATACTTGATCTCAATGTGCTTTGTCTTTGCATGCATCACAGGGTTCTTTGACATATTGATAGTGCTAGTGTTATCACAATGTATAACAATAGGATAATCAATCTGAATTCCAAAATTCTTTATCATCTGCTTGATCCAAACAATTGTAGAACAATTCAGGGCTATTGCAACATACTCTTCTTTTGCTGTTGATTGAGAAATACAATTTTGTTTCTTGCTTGTCCAAGTGACAAGTCTGTCACCAAGAAACACTACTCCTCTTGAAGTACTCTTTCTGTCAGCAACACATCCTACCCAATCTGCATTAGTGTACACATGAAGCTCAACATTTTTTGAATTAGGATACCATAGACTATAATCTATAGTGCCCTGCAAGTATCTGAATATTATTTTTACTGCCATGAGGTGACTTTGTTTAGGTTCTGTTGCAAATCTTCCAACTATGCCAACTGCATTTGAAATATCAGGTCTAGTCTAAGTAAGATATATGATTTTACCAATCATAGACTTATACAATGTTATATCTACTGCTGGTGAGTCATCTTCTTTTGTAAGCTTGCATCTAGTGATCATAGGGGTTCCTACTGGCTTGCAATCATCCATCTTGAATTTATTCAGCATCTCTTTCACATATTTTGATTGATTGATAAAAATTCCTTTTTCTGTCTGCCACACATTTAGTCCCAAAAAGTATTTAATAGGACCAATCATACTCATCTCAAACTCATTCTGCATTTCTTTGGAAAATTCAACACTTAGTTTGTCATTACCTCCAAAGATAATGTCATCAACAAATATAGCTACAAGAAGTAAACCTTCATATGTCTCTCTAATGAATAGATTATAATCTGGTGCTCCTTTCTTGAAACCAATCTGTGTTAAGTATCCATCTAGTCTCTCATACCATTCTCTAGGGGCTTGCTTAACTACATAGAGGACCTTTTTCAATTTGCATACCATATCAGGTTTGTTTGATAAGGTGAATCCTTCCGACTGCTCAATGTATACTTTTTCTTTCAAGTCTCCATTTAGGAATGCTGACTTGACATCCATCTGATAAATTTTGAAGTTTTTGATTGTAGCATAAGCTAGAAACAACTTCATAGCTTCTAATCTACTCATAGGTGAAAATGTGTCTGAATAATCAATGCCTTCTCTTTGCACATATCCTTTACATAATAATCTTTCTTTATTTCTTACTACTATGCCATCTTCATTCATTTTGTTTCTGAATATCCACTTTGTTCCAATCACATTCTTATCACTAGGTCTTGGGAACAGTTCCCAAGTGTCATTCTTAACAATCTGATCAAGTTCTTCTTTCATAGCATCATGTCAATCTGAATCGTTACATGCATCTTCAACACTTAAAGGTTCAATCTGAGATAGTAAACATACTGCTTCACTACTAGCTGAGTTCTTTGCTTGGGACCTTGTTAGGACTTTAGCGCTCTAATCTCCAATGATGTCTGTCTTGGAATGATTTCTTGATGTAAACTTTGGAACTTTAGGTGATGTTGACTTATCAGCCTTAGGAGTTTCTTCTTCACTTGTCTCAGGGTCATTGAATAACACATCAATACTGTCAAACATTTCTTCAATAATTGTCTCACTAGTAGAGGGTCTAGGTTCTTCCTCAATCATGGGTGAGTAATCATGATATCTTTCTTGAATCATAAACTTTTCATCAATATTTACATGAGCACTTTCAATGATCTTTTTCAATCTTAAATTGAAACATCTATAAGCTTTACTTTTAGTATAGTAACCAAGAAAAATACCTTCATCACTTCTTGCATCAAACTTGCCTACTACTTCATCCCTCTTGATGTAGAACTTGCTTCCAAAGATTCTAAAGTATTTTACTGTGGGAACATTACCAAACCATAGCTCATAAGGTGTTTTGTCAGTGCCTGGCCTTAATTGAATTCTATTGATGGTAAAGACGGTTGTATTGACCACATCTCTCCAATAGGTGTGTGCAACTTTTCCTTCTATCATAATGGTGTGCGCTGTATCAAGAATGATCCTATTTCTTCTCTCTGCAATTCCATTCTACTGAGGGGTTCTAGGTGCACTTAACTATCTCTTTATGCCATGTTCTTCATAATACTCATAGAATCTGTCAGAGGTGAATTCTCCTCCTCTATCCGATCTTAAACATTTTATCTTTAGTCCAGATTCATTCTCAACCTTAGCTTTGAATATTTTGAACTTCTCAAAGGCTTCTAACTTATCTTTTAAGAATGCAACCCACATCATTCTAGTATAATCATCAACAAACAAAATGAAATACCTTTCACCATAGTATGAACTTGTTTGACTTGGACCACATAGATCTGTATGAATCAAATCCAACTTGTTCTCTGTTGAATTTTTCTTGCTCCTGAATGAATTTCTCGCATGCTTTCCCATCACACATTCCCTGCATATAGTATCAACTGGCTTTGCTATGCTAGGTAGATCTCTTACTTCCTTTACATTTCTTATCTTCACTATGTTATCAAAATTGATATGACATAGTCTCTTATGCCACAACCAACTATCATCAACTTTAGCAACAAAAAAACTTGCTTCTGAATTGAGTTGAAAAACATTACCTCTTGTCTTTGAGCCTGATGCAATCATAACACCATCCTTGTTGTTAATGATGCATTTGTCATCTTTGAACTCCAACTGATAGCCTTTACCGAGTAACTGTCCAACATTGAGAAGGTTATGTTTCAAACCATCAACATAAAGAACATCATCAGTACTATTCTTTCCATCCAAGGTGATGGCTCCTCTACCAACTATTGGTTTAGGAGTGTTGTCTCCAAATCTGACCATACCTCCAATGTATTTGTCCAAATGAACAAACCTACCTTTATCACCTATCATGTGATGTGAACACCACTGTCTATAATCCAGTCTGTCCTTATGTCAGCTTGTGAAATCAATGCAAGCTCTTGATTTCCTTTCTTCTCTTCATGAGCTATCTTATTATTCATTTTATCTATAATAGCAATGAATCCAATTTCTTCTTCACTAGATTTATCATCTGATACTCCATCTCCAGCATAGTAGCATTCCTTGGAATACTTAGGCTTGAAATCCTTTTTGAACTTTCTAGCTCTAGTAGGACACTTAGATACAAAGTGACCAATATTATTACATGAAAAACACTTAAATGGTAATTGACCTTCATATTTTCCTTTTCCTTTCTTTTCTCTTTTAGCAATCATAGAAATGAAATCCTCTAGAGTTTTCTCTTCATCATCATCATCAAAATTACCAGAAGTGTTTGTAGATTTCTTACCATGAACTATTGCTTTGAAGGCTGTTTCACTCTTTGGTTTTGACTTCAATCTTGAGATCTCAAAAGCTGAGAGTTTGCTAATCAAAGTCTCTCTCTTAAAATTAGATGTAAGTTGTATGGTCTCATCAAGGATGTTGATCTTGCTTTCATATTCAGGAGTGAGAGTAGTCATCAACTTGTCCATAATGTCCTCCTCTGATATCTCTCTACCATTGTTTCTGATTCCAGCAACTGCTTCATTAATCCTCTGATTGTAAGCTCTGATATTTTCTTTAGGCAGCATCTCTAATGCATTGTATCTTTTCTTCCATGTCTTTCTACGTGCATCCTTTTCTTGTTTGTCTCCTTCAAATATGTCTTCTAAGTGCTTC
The DNA here is from genome assembly GCA_027943335.1 of Chamaecyparis obtusa. Classification (NCBI taxonomy): domain Eukaryota; kingdom Viridiplantae; phylum Streptophyta; class Pinopsida; order Cupressales; family Cupressaceae; genus Chamaecyparis; species Chamaecyparis obtusa. Next base: position 110,599 of record BSBK01012645.1, read on the forward strand.
CATATTTTGTGGGTTGTATCCACCTTTTTTATTTCAGAAAACTCACCATCAGATAGGGCACTGATAAGGGCTTCTTTAGCAATAGCATTATGATGAAACAATTCCTTTTGCCTAGTAGTAGCATCTTCTTGTGCAAGGTCTTCTAGGTTAGGTATCTTAGCTGCTTTGATAGTCACATCAAAAACTTCAAAAGCAATACACTACAAATGAGTCACCATCTTGTTCTTCCAATCAAGATAATTCTCTCCATCAAACTTAGGACTTTCTTTCCTAAAGTACACCATCTAATCGACCTCAAGCTGTTAAAATTTATCTCCGAGGCACTTGGCTCTGATACCAATTGTTAGGAATAGTCCCAAGAGATAAATGAGAGGGGGGTGAATCAGTTATCTACAAGATTCAATTCTTTATCCAATTAAGTATACTTAAACATAAAGCATAAACACAATGAAATAATGCATGAACACAACACCAATGTTTTGGTTATGGGGAAACCCAAAAGGTAAAAACCCCGGTGGGACTTGATACCCACTAATATTCTGTACTAGTGTATAATGATCCTTGTTAGAAGATCATTTACCCTCTTAGGGGTAGCATTATAATATATTAAGTATAGTAGACTTGGTCAAGGGTCAGACCCTATTAGGAGTCTTTTGCAATTGTCCCTGTTAGGGGAGAGGATGAACTGTTTGAGAGCTCACTGCTCAAATAGGCGAAGGCTACAACCTTCTGAATAACAGATACACACTATGTTTGGATCTTGGTGAACTGCACTTTGACCTGCTATCTGGATCAGTTCCAATAAATAGCACAAGTACTTTATTTGGTCACATAGACCTTCTTCTAATGGCTCAACACTTCACACACTGTTCTCTACTCTTCTTAATCAACTATGAACCACACTTTAGCAATCACAAATGGCTGCCTATAAGTATCTTTCCTCCAAATGATATAATCAAGTCAGCCTATTAGAACCACCTTGAAATCATAAACGAGAAACCATAACAAACTCCAACAAACATTCTGTCAGCTCTATTATGCACACAACATAATTTGGGACCTATCTAATAGGATAATTGTAGACACATGCTACACACTGTCAGCTCTACCAAAACAACTGGATCTTTCTCCTCGAGCTGAATTAACTCATGCACTCTTAACCAGACATCAATAACTCTCCTTTAAGCTTAAATCCAAGGGTGCATACCCACAGGATAGGTACAACTACATAACCAATAAGATCTCTGTCAGCTCTTCTGAACAAACATAGAAAACTGCTGCTGGCGAATAGCGACTGCATAAATTCACTTCTACTCATCAACAGACTATGCGTCCATAACTGGAACATCAATAACATGTCTTCAACATATATCCAAGTGCACAAGGCTCCATGATAACTGTACGGACAACCATACACAAAACACTGACTGTAACTCTGTCAGGAACACTGCTGACACCAACTGCTATATAACTATTAGTACTAACAGTTAACCTCTGCACCCATGATATCATGCTGATATCATGTCCATGTTACATATACAAAAAGCTTACTATATAAGACTTCCACACATGCTACTTTCCATATGTTGTCATCAATGACAAACATATAGTCAGTCCTAGCCTGCTGCCAAATCTCCAACATGTGTTATTTTGGGAGGGGCAAAAAGATTTGTAAAAAAGTGAACACCTTCCTCCTTGATGGCCATATCCACTTCTATAAGTTGGCTGGATGCTGAATGTTAAATAGAAAAAATAGAGCTTTCAACCCTTTTAACTCTTGCTAATATATGAAAAAAAATTGTGTTCTTGTCCCCGTCCTTCAGCCATAGCTCATGAGACTTTTGTCTCCAGTATTTCTCCTCCCTCTTGCATAGTTCTTCCCACTCTACTTGTGAAGATCTTTTCTAGTGATATAAATCATAATTAAGACCATGTTGAATGATGGCGGTGTTAATATTCTCTAAGTTCTCTAAGACAACGTTCTTTTGTTTGAAAACATTCTTGAATACCTTATCATTCCACTCTTTGATCTTGCCTTTCATATGATGAAGTTTTTTAGCAAATTGAAGCATCTTTGGAGCCTGATAGAATAGAGCACTTTCCCACCATTGTTTTAGCAACATGCTAAAATTTGGATGCCTGAACCACATACGTTCAAATTTGAAGGAGCTCACTCTATTAGAGCCTTGCGGGTGATCTTGCTTCATAAGCAATAACTACACTGGAAAGTGATCTGACTAAGCGAAAGGCAGGATTTCTGATTTGAATGTGTAGCTTAATATCTTCCAGGATTGTGAAAATAGGAACCTATCCAATCTTTCTGCAATTTCTAAAAAGCCAATTCTTCGATTTGTCCATGTAAAAGAGCCATTATGAGGCATAATATCACTTAACTTGTTATCACCCACAAATGAAGAAAAGTCCTGGATAGTTCTGATAGGAGGGCATATTCCATCTTTCTTTTCAAATGTGGATAATATTGCATTAAAATCACCCCCCAAAATAAATTTCATTTCCCTTTCTTGCTGAATAAAATCTGTTATTACAGGCCATAGGTTCCTTTTATCAGTTGTATTTGTAGGACAATATATGTTAAAGATGAGAAACCTTATATCGAAGTGTTCCACTTTCAGAAGTCACCAATTAGTATCTTGCCCAATAAGTTTCCCTTGAATACATCTTGGGTTCCATAATATCGCTAAACCCCCAGAAGCTCCTTGACTTTCCAGATGAACTGATTGCCAATTAGACCATATTCCCATTGTCTTATCATAAACTTGCTGTGATAACTTAGTTTGTTGGAGAAGTATGATGTCTCCCTTCGTAGAATCCAACAATTGCTTGATTCTACCTCTTTTGTTAGAGGCATTAATGCCTCTGACATTCCATGTAATAATCTTCATTGCTGACAAGGATAACCTTTCAGCATCCTTATCGATCATTTGAGAGATGAAAACTTATCATCAAGGGTTGATTAAATACCAGCTTCCACTTCTATTGTAGTCTCCGCACTCTTTGATTTTCTGCCTCTTTTTTTTTGCATCTTCTTCTTCAGAGTGACTGCAACAGGGAATTGGGCCAATGAGATATTTTGTGAGAATTCAAAAGCCCCTCTATCCATGTTATTTTCCCTTTAGAAATTATTCTCTGAATCTTCTCTAGACATTTCATTATCGTGCAGTATATTTTCTAAATGATGAACACTCTCCAATTCTTGTGTGGCTTTCAAAATGTGATCTTCTTCAATACAATTACCATCCAGCCTTAAAGGCTCATCAATTTCTTTCAGCTGACAACAACCAACTATTACTGGGAGCACACTATCAGTTGCTCCTTCTAACGATATATCCTTAACTTATGGACCATGAGGATGCATGGGCTCTACAAGATCTACATTCATCCTCAAATGAGCCATGTCCAGCTGACCCCCATTCTCAAGCTCACACTGATTAATATGAGTTGTGTCATTTGAATGTACATAATTTCCTTAACCAAAACTCCTTCCTCAATCTCTATTTCATCAATAAAGTGAGATGCAAGAGATGTTGAGAATGTTGTGGTCACTTTCAACAGCTGGTGATGTGGGATTTTCCTACCATTTAGTTCACTTAGGATGTGAGAAAAATGAATGGGATTATTTTGGAAATTAAGATCATGCACTATCATTTCCAGCAATGGAGAAGAAATTTCATCAAGATCAGGATTGTCTAGACCCTTAATCAATAATGTAGGCTGAGATTCCTTACCCTGCCCTATCTGAATCCTTCATTGATGCCAGAAAAAATACTCTAAAGTCATGACTTCCAATAGAAATTTGAAATCTTCAGGAATAACAAAAATTGTTTGGAGTGGAACCACTGCATGAAGTGGCCTTTGCTCAAGGCACGGTGATGCCTGAATGTCTGCATGGAGAGGCATCTGCTCAAAACACGGTGGTACCTGTGTGTCATCTTAAGGCACACTTATATTTGCATAAACACATTGTAAGGGGTTCATAGAGTGATCACTAAAAATTTCCACATTTGGGAGTTGCCTCTGTGAGCAGTCTGATGTGAAATGACCCAATGTTGGAGAGTACTTTTCAACAAGATCAACACTTTGAACCTCAATCATTTGACTCAAAGAACCCCATTTGGATTTAATGGTGATACCCTTTGGTCTAGGCTTAGACATATTAAGCAACAAACAAACCCTGACCTCTCTCTGAAGTATTTCATATGGGATTAGATTGTGCTTAATAAAAATCCCAATTTGATTGGCCAATATTTCAATAAGGTTGGAATATATGTATTCTAATGGTAAAGCCGACAGGGAGATCTAGAAGGGCATGAACTGACAAAGGGCATCATTTGCTATGAAATTTGGTATCCAGGGCAAAGTGAATAAACCTAGTCCTTTGCAGAACCACCCCTTGAATTTATGAACTGTGTCTCTGGATGTCTTTGAATAAAATAATTACAACGTGCATCAATGAAAGAGACTTCCTTTACTCCTCCCCAAACAGATCTAGCCCAATTAGATATAATTGGTTCAACCAATGGCAAAATATGCCACCTCCATACCCTCTGTTCAAACCCTGCCTGCCTCTGTCTCTAGCTTTCGCTCCACTCGGTCCGCCATTCATTTTTTTGTGTTATTTGCAATTTAAACAAACTCTCATGCCAAGGAGAAATAATCGACCAAAAATTTCAATTTCACACAAGAAGATGCAAACTTATATCTATTCTTGATAATCAATATATTTAATATTTAGTAAGTAAAAAAAGAAGCAACTTCCTATTTAGAGCCACATTTTCAATATGAAAAATAGGTAGTTCTTTGTATCCCAAACACTTACTATTGTAACAAGAAGAAAATAATACATTCTTATAAGAGAGCATTTGATAGGTGTTGAAACCTTCATGATAGATTAAAAAAAGTCTATTATGAATATTTTTTAAATAACCAAAAATACATTTCATATAACATCTCTAGTCACATGACACTTAATACCTTCTAAATGAGTCAAAGATAATGTTAATGACATGATTTACTAATATATAGCTTTGAAGTAAAATATAAATTAAATTAAAATAATATAATTACTTTTTCAAAAATAGAATTAAAAGTTAATAAATTCCTCAAGGTAAAATAATAAAATTCTTTTTCTATAAATTAAAATTTATGCATCAATGTATATATGCATAAATTATAAAATTATAAAATAAAATAACAAAACTCTTAAGTAAATAAAACAACTCATAGACAACAATTTTTGTACTTGAATTTTAATTATTAACTGTTTTCTTTCAAACATTTAATTTTTACAAAATAATAGTTTTAACTAAAAACATGCTTGTTTTTATATTATAAATTTTCTTTAATAAATTAGTATTAGATTATAAGCCCAAATAGTTTTAATAATATGCATATATAAAATTATATTTATATCAAATAAACAATAATAAACTACATTTAAACTAAAATGGTGTAATCAAATTATAATAAACTCTGACCTTTATTAAAAAAATTCTACTTAAGTGAGAAATTTAAAAAATATTCTAAATCTAAATACATAAACAAACATCTAAAAATTGTCTCTTATACCGAAAAAAATTAACAATTCATAAAGTTTTCCCATGACTTATCTCAATGCTTGATTTGGCTGTAGATATATGTAAAGAACATGAGTGTCTTCCTCCGAAATAGCTTCCCCCCACGCATAAAGTTTCCTACAAATTGGAGGAAACAAACTTCTTACACAACCATGGCTGCTAATTATACAAAGCGATCTCAATGCGAGGATTCTTAACTTTGATTTTATTCCAATCTTCCCCGCCTTCCTTTAATCTCTCCTCTAACTCACCACTTGCCTCGTACACTGATATCCTCTTTAGTCTCCTCAACCGCTCCAATCCCTCCGGAACTCTCTCCACCCGCGGACATTTCCTTATTAATAGTATCTCCAGACGCTGCATCGCTCCCTCCTCCACTGCCGGCAACTCCTCCAACAAAGGGAAGTTTAAACAGCTTAGGAAATCCTCCTCTCTCTCCAAACTTCTTTGGCAATTCTCTGCATTTCGAATCATTCTCCAATGACAAGAATTGTAAGCTGGGCATATTCTGGAGCGAAGAATAATCACTACACTTGGACAAGCCAAGTCTAGTCAGATTTTCCATTCCACATATCCAATTTGGCACAGAGAAACGCACAAGACCAAGTTGTTGAAGACCTTTCATAACACTCATTTTCTCAGGGAATGCTGGAAGACTGGATTCTTCTCCATCACCCTCCCTTGCAGGAATGTTGTTCTTTACTTGCAGAATTCTCATTTTGACCAGACGGTCAAGGGCACCATCTTCTATACTTGTCAATCCCCGTACATCTTCTAATCTGAAGCTTATTTCTCGGAGATTGATCAAATTACCTACATCTTTAACATTTAAGAATTCATTGTCTTCCGCATCCAGCGGGAAGCAACCTGATCTCAGTGTCCTCAGATTCGACAGCTGCGACATCCCTTTCGGCTTATGACTCCGCAAAAGCTCATCTGACCATCCTACACCGAGATAGGAAAGACAGTTGAGCTCACCTATCCAGTCAGGTACACGTTGCAGCTTCTTGCAATGAGAAACATCAAGGAACTGAAGACTCTTAAGTCTTCTCACACAATCCGGTACCTCCCTAATCTCTGTGTGAGACAAATTCAAAACCTTGAGAAGTTTGAGGTTCCCAACACATTTTGGCAAGGTGGAGATGGCAGTGCGGCTAAAGTCAATTACCCGAAGTAATCTGACATGATCCACCAACTGTTCTGGAATACTTGTAATGGCAGAATTCTGAGACAAAGCCATTGTGCGTAGAAATTGCTGACGAAGAGGCCTTTCTGAAATTACATTATTATCTAAGCTTTTCTTAGATAGTAGTAATCTGCGGCACCTTGTTTCTTTGAAAGGAAGATCAAATTCACACTCATGTTCTTTACTTATATCTACAGCCAAATTAAGCAACAAGTCGTGTACAGTGTAACTACTATAAACTCTGTTTACATCCAGCAAACATAAATTTTTAAGTTGATGTATATAATTAAATCCAATATCAAACTGTTCTCTACCTTCCTCTTGGGGAATGCATCCTTCTGCTATCCACAAATATATTACATACTCCTGATGTATAGTTCCTTCAATTCTAAAGCCAGAATAAGAAATATATGTGTCCTCTGGAAAGAAAGATAAATAAGCAAAACAAGATTTGAGATTGGGAGGAAGAGAGTCATAACTCAGCTTCAAAATCTTCATGACAAAGTCCTCTGTTTTCCTTATCTTTTTCAACTGCTCCAACTTTGATTCCCAATCTGACGTAAGGGAAGACTTGGCCAAGGATGCCGCAACAGTCTTTAGAGCTAGTGGCAACCTCCCACATTCTTCTACAATTCCACGAGCCAAAATCTCCAGCTTTTCAGGTGGCCTATTTCCCTCACAATTCGGAAAGGCAAAAAAGCAAAACAATTTCCAACTCTCATCTTCGAAGAGGTGTTGCATCTCATAAATATGGGCATTCATGTTTTCTGCAACATCTCTACTTCTGGTGGTGACAACTATTTTACACTGATTATTACCCCCACTGTGGAACCCAATTCTTGATATCAAATCTCCTTCTACACTATTACTCCACACATCATCTAAAACAATCAAACATGTATTGCCCACTAACTTGCTATATATTAACTCTTCTGCCCGCACATCAGTTACTCTATTGTCTATATCTAAACCAATGTGAGAGGCGAGATCACATTGCAAACTTCTAAGAGAACAAGACTGTGAAACTGAAATCCAGGCAGAATACCCATACCCGTGTCTAAGTCTATTGAAGACATGCTGCATAAGGAATGTTTTACCTACCCCGCCCATTCCCACAAGGGCAACAACTCTAAGAGCGGGGTTCTCTAACAATGTCACAATCTCATCGACCTTGTAGTCTATGGCCACTGCAGGAGAATCTTGATCAGGGATACTCGATCTTCTGAACTCTTCTCCTCCTCTCGTGGAAGTACTGGTTGAGGGCTGACTTTGATGGGCCACATCATGGAAAAGCTTCAGCTGCTCTGCCTCTTCAATGGTAGACCTAATCCTACCTTTGAGCTCTCTAATCCTCTTCCCCATCTTATACTGAAACACTAATTGACTACAATTGCACACACATGATTGAGTGCTATTTGTATACAAATGCTCAACGACATACTTATCAATTATATCTTCTGCATCAAAAACAATATTCCTCACCTCTGCCAGCCAATTTTTTACAGGATCGGTGTGCCCAGTTACATCATCTGCAGCTTGTAGAGAAGAACATAACTTACTGAGCTTCTTCTGCAACCAGTTAAAGTCACTTTTGAAGTTGAACAGAAGAGATGCCTCATTCAATGCTTTCTCTAATGCGATCTCGCCAAGCTTTCCCATCACACCTTTGGCCAACGCAAGACCAAGTCCAGCTGCCATCTTTGATTTGTTGCAAAGCGAGTAGCAAAGCGATTCGAACTTTGGTTGAATGTGAGTATAACAAGCCTACAACTCAATTCAGACTTTGCCTGAATGTGAGGATTACAAGCCTACAACTCAGAATTTATAACGAAAGGAAGCTTCTGGAGCAATACAATGGTAAAGTTTATTCGACTGTACATCAATTACGCGCTGCCCACTTGTTTTAAAAAGCAGATTACCTGCGCTTTGGATTCGAAGGTGAAAGAAAATCAGATGTATTATACATAATAAAGTTCAACGTAGCCCTTTTAATCCCTATAAGTGGCACTAATTATATACTTTAGGTCATATGACTTAAAAGTTAAATAGATTCATAGAATTAAAATAAAATATATAACTATCATTTAATCTTTCTAGGACTATAATTATTTGAGACATTAATTAATAAATATATATGGTAAAAATTATATAGAAAAATATGTATTCTATTTCTAATCTACATCATAAATTATAACTGAAAATCAGATCTGCCATGGTGAGAGGACTATAAGGGATTCATTTCGTGCTACGCGCTCTCATAATAATTCTAGCCTTCCTTGCGCTCAAGAAACAGGTTATCTTTTATACATTTTCCAATTTTTGTCATGCTAAGATTACTATCTTTATATATCAATTACCAGAATCCAAGATAGTTGTAATTTTATTTGTATTGTATTTCTTTTCCACACTTGGTCTTATCTCCATTTTTTGTTGGATGGATTCACTGCTCTGACCGGCTCCTCATGATTTCTGTCATATGTAATGATGCCAAAATGGTTCGGTCGTAATCAAGCCAGCAAATTGCCCATGGATGTTTATTGATCAAACTAGTATTTCAATATTGACTCTTTAGTAATTCTAAAGTTTTATATATATTAATTATTATTTTAATATAACTATTAAATATTAATGGCTAATTTAACTTACTTTCTGAAATTTAATAAAGAATATTATAAATCTACAATATCAGGTGTTCATTAAAAGTTGCAAAAAAAAGTTAAATGTAAAAAGAATAGATTCAATTTAGAGAATTTGGAATTAGAAAGATTTTTATGATATTTGAATGTATGTAAAATATTTCTATCAAAAATTTTGTATAATTTTAATCATGTTAAGAAAATTTCAGAATTCATAATATACATTTTAGTCAATAATAAAAATTTAAACACTAAAAACATTTATTTAAAAGACAAAATCTAACCTTATCTAAAGACTGCTTCTATTATCTATTTACAAAATATTTTTTTAATTCACCACCAAATAAATATTGTAGATTCTAAAAAAAATTAAAATAAAATTACTAAGGAATAAATTCAAGCTGATTAATATAGATCTTAAATTATTCATTTTTGGGGAAAAATGTTTATGGTGTACAAGCCAAAAATTCGTGAAGTTGAATGATGTGACGTGAGTGGAGGAAACTACAAAACAACCAAGAAAATAGGTAGAAAAATGTACCCAACGAATTGGCAGTAGCAATTTGATCTCTTTCAGGAAAGCGCGTTAGAGTGAATTATTGGAGAGAGATGCAATGTAAAGTAGGCGGAATGGACAAATTTTCCACGCCAGAGAGTTGCCTTTTTTTGGTCCCACCACTGACACAGATATTCATCGGGGTCCAGTCTGGCACAGTAAGACTTAAGTGGAAACACGGTATAAATTTATACATTAGATTTCTTGGTTTGGTCGATCAATGGGAGTTTTTTTAAGTATTGAATGATTATAAATTTGACCTAATTTAAATATTGTATAATTTAGTAATTAATATATGAGATAATGTAAAGGGAAAGGAAGTATTCATCAAGCTTAATGATAAATAAATATATAAAGATGGATAAAGATTTGAATACAGTTAAGTTTCAAGATCAAGAATAGTAATTATTGAGTTGGTTATTATTAAGAATCAAAATTTAATGTCTATCTTTATGTAAGAATAAGTCTAAATATTTAGAGCTAATCTACAATTGTAATCTTGTCATGTGTATTTTATTTATCTTTATGTTTAGTTTATCTAATCATCTAAGGATTCTTTATAGGTATCTTGTCATGTGTATTTTATTGATCTTTATGTTTAGTTTATCTAATCATCTAAAAATTCTTTATAGGTTTCTATTTAAAATTCTTATTTATTCTGATGGTGTTCTAATATATCTTAAAAGATTTTTGTTAACTGAGATAATTTTTCTCCTAAACCAGTCCCTAAAATTTAAAAATATTGTAATGGACAATCTTTGTTGATGCAAAAAGATCTAGAATGATTGAATAGAGCTGGATTCTTTGTCAACCATAGATTATAATGTGCACATTTGAATAACATATTTGAACCATTTTGCTTGACTCACACATGGTTAGAATTAGTGCATTCAATGTGTTTAAATAAAAGGAGAAAAAAATGACACAAACTTATGTTTACTATATTCTAAGTCAAAGGGTATAAGTGGAAAGTGGCTTCATGACTAATTTCCAACAAATAACTATCAAATACCAAGAACCATTCAAATTTTTGTGTGTACAATGCCATACCCTATTGTAAAGAAATAATGGCCATTTGAAAGTTAAAAGCAAACTATTCTATTATTAAAAAAAAGGTTGAAAATAAGGAATTGAGTTTGAATTTTTATAGGAATAGAATTAGAGATTAGTCACTTAAACATCCAAATATTTTAATTAGTCTCAATTAACATGCAATTATCATAGTTAATGTATAATAGAATTATTAAAATAGCTAAAAAGGAAAATTTTGCATAGCTAGGGTCTAATAGACTTGGCAAAAGCCCAAATTTAAAATCTGAAAGTTTAGCCTCATGATGTCAAAATGGCAACAAAGAACTATGGTTATTCATGAAGATGTGTGTAAATAAAAATTGGTAATAATCCTGTTTTATTTTTAATTTGTACGCTAGAATATATATATATATATATATATATATATATATATATATATATATATATATATATAGAACCATGAAAGCAGTATGATTCAATGCCCCATGAATTACAGGAACCGTTTTGATAGTGAAATAAAATTTCATCAATTGCGGATCTTGAAGCAGTGATATGCTTCCATTAAAGCACAAAGAAAGTGAACTACAGTTGCGAAGAATTGTCACCACATCGATTGCAGTGAGTGCGATATTTATAAATATTGGATTCACACACAAACATACAAAATATGGAAGTGCTTGATAAGGTACACAAATTGCTTAATATCTGTCGTCTCAGAGATGAGTTCTAAAATAGGAGGATCAATGATTATGGATCACAAACACTAAGCAGGCTCGCACATAATAATGTACACTGTGGCATGTAAACAAATTTAGCATTTCACACAGAAATGAGCATTGTGTGAAATGAGGATTATGTCAAGGTTTAACGAAGTACTTGAGGCTCCGTGGGTTGTAAAGAAGAGTCTGATTAGTCAAGCTGCACATGATTGAGATCAACTGTGGAAATGATAATGCAAACAAGACATGCGCTTCGAATCAGAACAGAATATTGATAAACGAAAAGAGTTGTTAATATTGTAGCTGCAAACATATGCTGACACAAATAAGGTAGCAGGTTTCTCCGGATTCAAGCCATTCACTTATGCTGTGAAAATAGAGAGAAAATAATTGCTAGCACATGCTGTGAAAATAGAAGGAAAAGAATAACTAGTACTGGCATCTTTGAGCGCGCAATGGTTACGCTAATATTAAAACATATATAAATTGATGATATTGTATTGTTGTTATGAAAAGATTGTCAATGATCATTGTAGATTTGGAAGAAGTGTTAATAGTAAAGAGATAGACAAGAAACAATCTTATGACATTCTTAGACATACTAACATCGTACAAACATAAATAACTATACTAGTTTAGCATCATACTATAAATGAAACTTCTAATTCTGGAACCATAGTCCAATAAACTATCTAAACCATAAAGAGTCTTACCATAAGACCACCTACGACCATAAACAATACTAATAGAAAAAAATAAAAAATAAAATAATCCTAAAGGACATTTTTAATTTTTAAAAGATACAAATGATGTAAGTTTAGGCTGCGAGAAACAAAAGTATCATCCAATGATGAGTAGACCAATGTTTGTTATTCATATCGTAAACTATAATAGAATTGTAACCACATGTAAACTATACTACACCACCACTTGCGGATACCTTCCAAAAAGTGTGAAACTAATGTGATAAATATAATTCTTGTTCTCAAATGCACAACTTATGTTTTGCATCCAATATCCAAAATGAAAAATGTCCATGATGCACTTCCTAGTGGTCTCTATGGCTATAATTAGATGCACAAACTAATAAATTTCCTTCCCATTTAGTGATGCAATATATATAGCCTACTTGTCTTCGAATGCTATTTCAAACGGTGGGGAGCCGAGGCTTGAGGTTGTGGGTTACCCCCATCACTCTTGATTCACACCATAACCTATAATCATGTGTAAAAGATCAAAGTCCTCTCTAAACAAGCCCTATATATCTCTAATTTCTTTCAATTGTTGGGTGTCTATGCTTTCAACTTTGGCAATGAAATGAATCATGCCATTGAAAAGAGACAATTCTGTATGGTGAATCCTGGAGCATAAAAGAACTATTACATTGGATTCATTTGATCCTATTTAAAAAAAAATTAATACAATTGTGACAATCCAAAAAGCATTACAAAATCTTATTTTTCTAACTTCAAGCATATTAGTGGGTATTTATCCTTTCGTATATCCTCCAAAATCATTTTTATTCTTTCATTTCTACATCAAAAAATGATCCTTGTGTACTAATGTGGCAAAAAAAGTAGGACTAAATTGATTAATTCCTGTGTGTTTTTATTAATATTGGCATTGTAACAAAATGTTCACATAAAAAATACAATTTTAAGTGTTCTATCTTAGTTCAACTATTTTTGTATACTAGGATCATCCACGTTAGTGATATAATTATGTAGCCAAGGCTAAGACTATTAGAGTTCATGAATGTTTGTAGTTCTTTTTTTCATTAGCTAACACTAGATATTATTTTGTAGATACCAATAAATGGATAATATTGGTATTATTAAAAATATAGGGTGGAAAAAATATAGCTCCCAAAATTATTAATAAATTTAATTTTTCAAATCATATATTTCAAAAATCATCCCCTTATGCAACTATGATAAACAAAACTATTTTAAACAAGTTTTGATATTAGCACAATATCAAGAAGCTTTGAAATCAATGTTTCATCTTTAAAAACTACATTATTCATCAATGTGCTCCATAATTTGTAAACATAATTCAATGCTAGTATAGGAAAATAAGGGAAGAGTGCTAGATGTTTCATAAATGGATACTCTCAGTCCTTGACACATATCCAAATAGGTTCAACCTAAAGCTCTTGCTCCCCTACTGAGTGGATAAAGCAATTTCATGAATAATCTCCATAAACAAATAATCTATATATTTTCTAGTTATATTATATGTTTTATATCATCCCATCTCCACTTCCTAGCATTGTTTTCACTTTTTCAAGCGTAAGACAACTACCAGAAAATTAGAACATTCAGATGGAAGTCTTTGCCAAAATAAGGAATTAAAAATTGCATAAAAGGCTATGCTATTATAGAAATTATTTGTGGAAAGGAAGGATAAGCTCACACTATACCGATAGGACTATTAATAATGTGGGGAATAAGATCTAAAAATTATAAAAATTATAGATGATCATTCAAATATGTATTTTCAACATACAATTGAAAAGAAAAACAAACACACAAAAAACCAATTACGTCCAAATCAATAAAAAAATATTAAAACTCTTATAAATCCCAACCAATAAGAAATTAGAATTTTAAAATTGTGAAATGACCATTAATAATGTAGAGAATGAAATCAAAAAATTATAAATATTATTCAAATATTTATTTTTAATATACAATTGAAAAGAAAAACAAACAAAATAAATTAGATTAGCAAACATAGATGAGGAAAAATAGAGGAAAAACAAACATTTCTGAAGTGAAAATTTATATACCTGTAAAAAAATGGAAAGGGTTGACAATTTTTTGGTAATTTTTTTTATAAAACATTTGACAGAGCGTTGTTACTTAAGGTCAAGTCTCTCAGAAATATATAATAAGTTGCAAGAGAGTTTAAAAGAACTTTAAGAGATTTAATCACTTATTGTTTTATTTTGTTATATTGATTGTTTCTATTGTTAGAGTAAAGTGAAGTGGTCATATTTTTACTAAAAAACAAATTGTGTGGGAATTATAAAGTGTTGCATATAGTACTTCCATATAATGAAATATTGTTCACAAGAGGTTAGAAAGAGGAATTACTAGTAAAAAGTTTTTATTCAAATGATAAAGGTTATTTCACTCAAATGATAAAGGTGATTTCACTTAATTTTGTGAAGTATGTAAAAAATTTATCTGTAAAAAAGCATCATGCTATTGATTTATTATAAGTGAGGACTCTTGGTAAATATTATGTGCACCAAATAAAATATTTTATGAAAGTGGAAATAAAGAAAAATTCAGCTACAAAGGGAGATGGTGATTGGAGACATCATAGTTGTAATTTTATTTGTATTTTATTTCTTTTCAACTCTTGTTTTCTTTTACTAAAAACACATTATGTGCATTCTCAAGTCTTCTTTTCATATGAAAAATAAAATCATCAAACTTGTATTTCAATACTGATTCTGAATAATTCCAAAGTTTTATATATATTGATTATTCTTTTAATATAATTATTAAATATTAATGGCTAATTTAAGTTAATTTGTGAAACTTAGTAAAGAATATTATAAATCTACAATATCAGGGGTTAATTAAAAGTTGCAAAAAAATTTAAATGTGAAAAGAGTAGACTCAATTTAGAGAATTTGGAATTGGAAAGATTTTTATGATATTTGAGTGTATGTAAAATATTTCTATCAAAAATTTTGTATAATTTTAATCAATCTGTTAAGAAAATTTCAAAATTCATAATAGCAATCAATAATAAAAATTGAAACAGTAAAAACTTTTATTTAAAAAATAAATTATCAAAAGACCGCTTCTATTATGTATTTACTAAATTTTTTTTAATTCACCACCAAATAAATACTATAGATTCTAAAAAAATTTAAAATAAAATTACTATGAAATAAATTCAAACTGATTAATATAGATCTTAAATTTAATGAGATTTAATTAGACGATCAAAAAGCTAAAATAGTCAATCAAACAGAAAAAAATAGAATGATATGTTTGTTCGGAGTTTTTTCGGTTTATAAAGTATTTACCACGAATCTGGCTTAAGTATCCTCGTGAAATTCGTGAAGTTGAATGATGCGACGTGAGTGGAGGAAACTACAAATTATTACGATCTAGTTGCTGTTAATGATTATCGAAAGATTCCAATTTAATCTGATTTCCAACACAACCAAGAAAATTGTACCCAACGAATTGGCAGTAGCAATTGAGGGCAATGGCTAAAAGTGCGAAGATTTGCACCTCGTTCCCCGCACCTTTAGCCATTGCCATAGGCATACCCATAACATGCCATTCCCTGTTTGTCGTGCGGATGTAAATCAAATCACGCCAGTGCAGTCAATCAACGTCAGCCAGCGCCGAAGTTATTTGCCATGCGACCGAAGTTAGGTGTCTGCTGCTGCACCAGCTGGGAAAGTTGGCGGGAAAGTTAGGGTAAAACATTATTATGTCGTATGTACCAAAATATATTGTGTATATTTTTTGAGATTTCGGCATGATCTGAATTTATTTTTGCATTCAATACTTTAACTATATTTGCCTTGGCTCGTCAAACCATTTCGCAATTTTTGTGCTTTGCAACTGTGATTTAAAGCATTGGTTCATCGGGAAGTTTCAGCAGTGAGCACTGGTTCAGCAGCGACCAAGAGGTAGGTGGTCTATCACGTAATGTGAAATCTTCTATCAGAATTCCAGCTACTTGCATAAATGAATAATCAACAGGTATTAAAAATGGTTATATTTGCAAGAATGACACTGTTTTCTGAAGGTTCTGTTTAGAATTGATGGATTATTGTAACAATAGCATGTAAGCTCGGCCCTTTCTATTCAATTGAAATGCCAAACAAAATGGAATAGGAATAACACTTGATATTATTAGAAGAAAATGGGTTGTTTGACAGAAGGCATAGTGCTACTCCTCTTACAGATAGATGGGACTAGGACCCATATAATGCCATAAGTAGCTGGTAAGAATCACCCATATATTAGGAAAACTGTAATAACAATGGCAAAATTTAGGCCTTGATTTTCTTTGATCTTGCAAGTTTCTAATAGCAAACTATAAACAAGTAAAATAGAGTCCAGCAGCAAATAATCACCATAGAATCATAGTCCAGTAGAATTAAAAAGTCTTTTAATTGTTTTATATTAAGTTACATGCATATTCTATCATTCGTCACTTATATATATATATATATATATATATATATATATATATATATATATATATATAGAAAATTAATGTAAAACTATTTTCTAACAAATCAAATTATTTGAAATTTCAAATGAATATATTTTCATTACTTGAAATCAATAATATAATTAATAAAGTAGTTAAATTAAATACACAATATAAAATATAAATTAATATTAAATATATTATATAATTAAATATATGATATATAATATAATTTTTAATATATTAAATTTCTATTTTATATAATAGAATTTCAATGTTATATTTACAATCAAAAAAATTTCACAACCAAAAAGTATATAATTCCATAATCATATTATTACATATTTTTCTTTTCTTTTATGCAACTAAATGGTAAAATAAAATGTATATCTTATTTAGAAGACAATTAGTTTTTTTCCAAACTTCTCTTACATATTTTAAGTTTTAGCTTAGGATTTAGCTATTTTAAGTTTTCGCAAGACAAAAAATCATTAAGAAGTTCTCAAGTTGATTACCATAACCTTTTAGAAAAACCCACACACCCATATTATTTATAATTTATTTTGTGAGTAAACTATGTCCCCTTAATTTAAATAGCTTTATATTTACAATAGAAAAATAAATATTGGAAATACGTTAGGTAATTAATCAGAAAAAAATATTTAATGTATAGTTAAACTAACTCACTCAACTCACACTCCTAAAAATTTTGAAATTCACCATGATGAACAATTTATAGTGACCTTAAACATGACTAGCATTATTTGAGTTATGTGAGAAATTGTATTTGAAAGAGGGCGTGATGCAAATTAAACCTAGAACTGGGTCATAAAGCCAACATAGCACTATAAACATGATTTTATGTACAACATTTCATGATATAATCAAGAAGTTTTTAAATCAAAACCAACTCAAATCTCTAATAATATATCATTAATAAATTAATATATAATATAAATTAAATACACAATATATAATATAAATTAATATTAAAAATATTATATAATTAAATATGTGATATATAATATAATTTCTAATATATTAAATTTCTATTATATATAATAGAAATTCAATGTTATATTTACAACCAAAAAAACTTTTACAACCAAAAAGTATATAATTCCATAGTCATATTATTACATATTTTTCTTTTCTTTTATGCAACGTCTAAATGGTAAAGTAAATGTATATCTTACCTAGAAGACAATTAGTTTTTTTTCCAAACTTCCCTTACATATTTTAAGTTTTAGCTTAGGATTTGGCTATTTTAAGTTTTAGCTAGACTTTCCCTCTTAAAGGTACCAATATAAGCATCAAAGAGATTCTTTCTCTGCTATAGTGGTTTTTATGCTATGAATATAAAGTTCAAACTCACCTTCACTATCTTTTATAAAAATATTCATTAAGAAGTTCTCAAGTGCCTTAGTGATTACCATAACCTTTTAGAGAAACCCACACACCCATATTATTTATAATTTATTTTGTGAGTAAACTATGTTCCCTTAATTAAAATAGTTTTATATTTACAATAGAAAAATAAATATTGGACATACATTAGATAATTAATCAAAAAAAAAATTAATGTATGTTAAACTAACTCACTCAACTCACACTCCTAAAGGTTTTGAAATTCACCATGATGAACAATTTATAGTGACCTTAAACATGACTAACATTATTTGAGTTATGTGAGAAATTGTGTTTCAAAGAGGGCATGAAGATGCAATTTAAACCTAGAACATGGTCATAAGGCCAACATAGCACTATAAACATAATTTTATGTACAACATTTCATGATATAATCAAGAAATTTTTAAATCAAAACCAACTCAAATCTATAATAATATACCATTGATAAATTAATATATAATATAGATTAAATACACAATATATAATATAAATTAATATTAAATATATTATATAATTAAATATATGATATATAATATAATTTTTAATATATTAAATTTCTATTATATATAATAGAATTTCAATGTTATATTTACAACCAAAAAAAACTTTTACAACCAAAAAGTATATAATTCCATAATCATATTATTACATATTTTTCTTTTCTTTGATGCAATGTCTAAATGGTGTAAAACATATATCTTACCTAGAAGACAATTAGTTTTTTTTCCAAACTTCCCTTACATATTTTAAGTTTTAGCTTAGGATTTGGCCTTTTTAAGTTTTAGCTAGACTTTCCCTCTTAAAGGTACCAATATAAACATCGAAGAGATTCTTTCTCTGCTATAGTGGTTTTTATGTTATGAATATAAAGTTCAAGCTCACCTTCACTATCTTTTATAAAAATATTCATTAAGAAGTTCTCAAGTGCCTTAGTGATTACCATAACCTTTTAGAGAAACTCACACACCCATATTATTTATAATTTATTTTATGAGTAAACTATGTCCCCTTAATTAAAATAGTTTTATATTTACAATAGAAAAATAAATATTGGACATACATTAGATAATTAATCAAAAAAATATTTAATGTATGTTAAACTAGCTCACTCAACTCACACTCCTAAAGGTTTTGAAATTCACCATGATGAACAATTTATAGTGACCTTAAACATGACTAACATTATTTGAGTTATGTGAGAAATTGTGTTTCAAAGAGGGTGTGAAGATGTAATTTAAACCTAGAACATGGTCATAAGGCCAACATAGCACTGTAAACATGATTTTATGTACAACATTTCATGATATAATCAAGAAATTTTTAAATCAAAACCAACTCAAATCTCTAATAATATACCATTAATAAATTAATATATAATATAGATTAAATACACAATATATAATATAAATTAATACATGATTAATTAATACAGGTTATTTATGCGCATTCATGCACAATTCCTGCACATCTGTTCATTTCTATTGCGTATCCATTTCCTGACGCCACAATTGCAATTTTCCATTCTGCATTTCCATTTTCTGTCAACTTGCTGCGCATTCATTCAACTGTTTCGTGCATACATAATTTTCTACCGTGCATCTATAATTTCAGTGCATATATACCATCTCATTGCGCATTAGTATCTTTCTGCTGCGCATCCATCTTTCCTACGCATTCATTCAATATTCCTGCGCATTCATTGACTGTTATTGCGCATTTGTTTTATACAGTAGATACATAAAGTTTTTCAAAGTTATTTAGATTTTTTCTAATCTTTAACAAGTGTCTATTCATTCTAGTAGTGTTTTAGGCTATTTTGCAAGACATTATTTTGAAGACCCCATTTGCTAAAAAATAATTTTCTAACAGTTTGATTGCAGATTGCCAAGGGGTTTGCAAAATAAACTACAATCTCATTTGGGCTTAAAAAAAGACATGTTTTTGCTTTGTGTGTCTTCTTTAGAATAGAATCAAGTGTCTATCGTGTTTTGCTTTTTAAGCTATTTGTAATCCCAAAATTATAACAACGTATCCTCTCCCCTTGCCATTCGTGGATCTTGGGTGTAAGAAAAATTGTTATAATTTTTAGAGGGCGGTCTTTGGTGGGAAAAGATGTACTCACTCCAAGGAACGACCCAACCGGTAACAGGCTAAAGCCAAGCCCTTCCAAACCGGTATATAAAAAATGCTAGTGTGATTAGTCTCACATTAGATAGGTGTGAATTCATTGTGGCAACTAAAATCTCCTCCAGTACCCTAGTGGTGTGTTAAAGTCCTACTTAGTAGAGGTGAAAGCCTTGCTTTGAAAGGATTGGGAGAGCCCCCTTAATTGGAAAAATGACTTGATCACAACCACCTAAATGAATGTCCTTATTAAAAGCTTTTGTATAGTGGCCAAAAACCTTCTATCTGTTGGCTCAAGGAGTCACCCAAGCTCGTGAAGACACCCCACAATACTCACAGTTCATGGTAGAGATAGCAGTTCTTTGAGAAGTAATGACCCATTGAATTCGGAACTTGGTGTGCCTGAGAAGTGAGTGCACTGTAAGGAGGAGCCTGTGCCTCCAAGTTCCTAGGCTATCTGCTGTGAATTTGCGTGGCTGGATTTTATTATCCTAGTGGGGATTTAGCAGATATCATCCTTGCCAACCATAGGATTGTAAGCGTGTTTGTGCATTCATATTAGCATAGTTAGATTAAAATTATTTCTATCTTGCATGCGTGTGTTTATGCATTTTTCATTTGCTAAAAACCAGAAAACATCAGAAAATCAGACAAAATTTCCAAATCTTGCAGTTCAAAGCAATTAGAAATAAAAACCTACACATTCATATCAATGTGTTGTGCATACATTAAACTGTTCTGCGCATTTGATAATTTTTCCACGCATCGGTTACAACTTGTTGTGCATCTGTCTCATTTTGTTGCACATTTATCAATCTGTCCTGCGCATTTGTTCCTGCGCATTTACAACAATGAGCATTTCCACAAACTTTGCAATTTTCAAAATCACTTTTTCAGATACCCATTTTCGTCCTTAGTAAGATTCTGGAAAAACATTCGAGTTACACAAACCTCTGATCTTTAGTTTGACCATTTTCATCACTTTTCATCAATTTTCATCAACCTTTTCTTCACCAAAAATCATCAAATCATTTCTTCTAATCCTTTGAAATTCCAAGTACAATTATCTCCCCATTTTCCTTTCATTTTTATTGTAGGTATATATTGACTGATTCTAAATTGTGTTATTATGTTACCCACAATATCTAAAATCAAACCATTCTAAATAATAATGAAAAAATGATCATTTTAATTTATGTTCTTCTATTATTATGGAACTTCATTAGACTTGTGTTCTATTTATTTAGAATAATTAAAGTGGGTCCTATCATCCATACATACATCTAGTTCCAAGTTAATTTAGGTGTTGCACTAGAAAATTTTACTATAGAAGGTCAACCTTTAAAAATTAGATAATCTAGCACATAACAAATCACTTAAATAGTTAATTAATGTGTTGAAGTATTTGCATAGGTATTTGATGTTGATTGGCCTTTTTTTATTAAGTATTTTACTTGAATATTTTATTAAGTATTTTAGTATACTTGAAAAGGGTATTAGCTTCATCTAGTGGGCCCATATTAGGAGTCACTCCCACTTGAATAATTATAGGGTTGTTTTTGTTTCTTATATGCATTTGTCATGTTAGATTGCAACCACCCCACTTGAAGCCAAATAGGGACTTGATCCTAGGTCTACACCACCACAATAGTATCCATAGTCACATAACACATTCAAACACATCCTTGTCCTACATTATTGAATCACTTATATCACCATAAAATCCTCATATAGATCCTCTTGCAATAACATCAAACAAACATTTCAACCATGGAATATGTCATTCTATTTTATTCTTGATATGATGGTGTTTATATGATTTTGATACTAGCCAAATATTTTGTTGAGAATATTAAGATATAGATATAATGGTATCACTATAAAAAAATTTGTACATATTTAAATAATATTTGACTAACAATATTAATATTATTCAGGATGGGTAGAAAGAATAAATGGGAATCACTTTTCAAGTTAGAAGTGCAAGATCTCTCGAACGAAGGAAGTCATTTCTCAAGTTTTGAACTTGAATGGACACCTATTGGAGACGATAGTAGCTGACAGATAGACCGGTGTGTTGCTATCCCTCTTGAGAGACTGCCTCACTTTGTGAAAGGAGAAGGTTTATTGGATAGTACAGAAACAATATTTAACTGTAGAAAATTTGTGGAGAATAATTTAACAGAACCTAATGACCATGACACAAAGATGTATTCAAGGTTTGCCTAGATTTAATAATTTTTTTAAGAATGTAAATTTATTCATTTATTTTATTGATTAATATATATATTTTTGTACATGTATAAACAGTTATCAATGTGCTTTTGGACCAGTAGATAGAAGAAATGCACCAAAAACTAAAGAAAGAATACATAGGTTTACTCAAAAAATGGGTTGTCAAACCCACTTTAATGTTAGGGTAATGTATGGTAGACCTAATGTTGCAATAATTACATATAATGAATTTAGCCATCAGGATGTTCATGGTGAATTTTGTCATGGAAAGGATGACCTTTCTGGTAATCCAAGAACTAGTGTTGCACCAAGGTTATCAAATGAGCGCAAATCATACATTGAATCGTTACTGCTGATGGGTGTAGGAGTTGACACCATATGTGAATAGCATTACCAAGATTTTGGTATGAAAATGTTGATGAATAAAAGAGATACCTTTTTATTGAGAAAGGATGTACAAAATGCATGGCAAAGAGTGCGTTCCCTACATTCACAAAAAAATGTAGATGATGCAAAAAGTGTGTGTCTATGGCATTTGGAGGAGAAAGATAACTTCTTCTACTATAAAACACCAAACAATGTGAAAAATACTCCATTTATCATAGGCATGCAGACACCGTGGATGCAAGAGATGATGGTGAAACATTCACATGACTCAATCATTGCCATGGATTCTACATTCTCAACAAAAAAATATGGTGTAAGTAGATGATCAATGCTAAATTTATTTATGGATCTTAATTCAAATTTTAGCCTAATTTATCAAAAAAATAATGTATCATTGATTTATTCTTGTGTAGTATGAGTTATATTCATTACTTGTATTTGATGAGCAAGAAGCCGGCGTACCTATTGCATGGGCCATATCCTCAAGAAATAAAATTGAGGATATAAATGAATGACTAATAGAGGTTTACAAAAGAGGGAAAGAACATAAAGAAGATTGGCATGTCAATGCATTCATGACAGATGATGCTAGTGCTGAGATTGAAGCAATCAGGTTTTATCAACCTTACAAGATATGTATAAGAGTGTAATTGTTTAATATTTCATTTACAAAAATAAATGTTTCCTAATTTCTAGCAAGAATTGATTTTTCATTTAACAATCAATTTTGCTAAAATGCAAGTTTAATTTTCTAACTTTTATAATGTAACTTGTAGATCAATCTTTAATTGTTGAGTACTTCTATGTATTTGGCATGTACGTATAGCTTGGTTGAAGAATGTGTACAAGTAAGTCAAAATTTAATTGAAGTATAGGAAAAGTCACATGCTTAAACATAGCTTGATATAATTTTTATAATCCAGGTTTGCGAGTGATAGGGATGTTGGAGCAAAAATGTTTGATAGATTGGGTGAGATAATGTATGCAATAAGTGACAACATGGACATCATTACTCACTTGATAGAAAAATTCATAGAGGAGTTTAAAGAAGAGAAGATATCATTTACATATTTTAACTTGGTTTTGGTGTAAACTAAGATATCATATTTTTTTGTATAGAGATGTGGGCAAAACATTTTCGAAGTTTCTCTCATGCAAACCAAGAAACTAATGCAGCTATAGAGTCATACCATTTTCACATTAAGAGTCGCTATTTAAGTGACTGTTCTAAGAAATGCACAAGGAGAATGGATTGGCTAATTCATATGCTTCTCCATAGGGTAGAGCCATACTATAAAAATAAAAGATATCTGCAGTTATCTGGATTCTTGACTAACTTCAAAAAAGAAAGATATTACATAACTGCTTTAGAGAGATCAAAAGCAATAACCGATACAGACTGTTATCCTCATGATCTTCCTGATACCTTTAAGATAAGAAGCCAAACTGACCCAACAAAATGGTACCACGTTAGGAAATTTGGGTCAGATTTCCATGTTTGTGATTGTCAATGGGCAAAAAGAGAAAACACCTGCAAACATGTGTTGAAGATTTTAGATCTTCTAAAGAGAAACAAAATAAACCAGCAAGATGAAATTGGTGGTAAGTTTAATTTTTGATTTAAGTTCAATAATTATTTGCAATGATTATTATGTTTTAAATCAAAACTAACTAAATTAATTTTATTAAATTACAGATGGTGTTATTTCATTGGCTCATGAAAATGATGAAGTCAGAGGGAGTTCTTGTCATGAAAATGATACCATTGGTAATGTTAATATTTTTACAATCAAGTATTAATTAATTTTATAGTTTTGAACCTAACTAATTATTATTTCAATTATAGATGGTTGCATACCTTCAGGAGATCAAGATGTGCTTGGGGTTGTCATTAGTCAAGCTCAAAGTATTGGTAATTTTCAAAACCATCATTTTATAATGAAGCATTAGATTTTAATTTTTTTTTTTAACTTAGTCATTGTTATATCCATCACAGATGGTTGGAAATCATCTAATACTTCCAACGATGACTTTCAAAGTTCAATTGACTACATGATTTCAATGCTTCAAAATTTACCAACTACAGAAGATGAAAAAATCATGCTTAGTCAGTGTGTTGGGAGATTTCAGAAAGACATGCATGCAACTTTTTCTTCATCTTCCAAATTCAAATCCATCCCTGGCTCAGAGAACATGTCTTTGAGATGATTATCACCATGGTTTAGTCCAAGTAAAAGGCATAAATGTCATTTTTCTCATCAAAAGCGTAAAGTCATATCTCAAAACTCAAATGAAAGAGCTCAGGAACATGAAAATTTTCAATTCCCCTTAATAGGATCTAGAAAGAAAAGGAAAAAGGTCATTAATCGATCAGGCATAAAAATACAAGAACAAAGAGATGTTATCATGCAGAAAGGTAAGTACATTTATTCAAAAGTATTCTAGTAATTTATCTAACAATAAATCCTCCTCTCATGTATATATAATATTTACATATGTCATTTTGTAGGTCAGAATGATCAAGAAAATAGTCGATGATGTCGATTACCTTTCTCCATTGATCTAAACCAAATGGTGACAGGTGAAATATAAGTTATATATGGTAAATTATTTATAATGATTATCATGGCTTTTTTCAAAAATAACTACATTAATTTTTATTAAATTACAGATGATGTTACTCCATTGGTTGATGAAAATGATGAAGTCGGGGGGAGTTTTTTTCATGAAAATACAATCCAAACTAGAAATGGTAATGAAATTACAAAGTAACAATCAATCAGTTTTGAGTCTTTAGTTTGTATGTTATGAATGGTAATAAAATAATGAAATGCATTTTCGTAAAATTTTTGTCTTTAATGCATAAGTTAAGTTTTGAGTCTTTAATATATGAATTATTTTCATATATGTTGTTTTGTTAAATGTGAATGTTTTTGCAGTATCAAATGATCAATACAACAACCAAGATCATATGTTACCCTTTTCTATTGATCTCAATCAAACAATAACAAGTGACACAATGCACAATAGAGATGGTAAGGGAATTGTGTATTCAAATTTAATTATTTCCAAGTCTTCAATTTATAAATGAATTTTATAACTAACTCAATACATTTGCAGGTGTTGATGATATTTATATGGAGGATCATAGTCAACACTTTTCAGGAAATTGATTGAAGTGATAAGATTGGTTCTAATTAGATGGGGGTTTAATATAAGTCAAGACCAAGAGCTTCTCTATAAGGGATTTTTAGAACTTATTTGTATTATTTTATCATCCAAATTTTACTTCCTTGGTTTTGTGTATTTGTTCAATGGATTTGATTTTGTCTTATGATGATAGGATTATGATGCTTTGAGTTTTGGTTTTTGTATTATAGTTGTTCATCATCTTGATGTGTTTATGTTATCTCCAACTTAACATTTCATTAATTTAACATGTAGCATTTGATTTAACTTTAGTATTGTAATAACACAAATGTTGAAGTAACATACATACATATGGTTATAAATAACATGGTCAAATTAAGCATTTTTTTTCTAACATATACGTGTATGGTTAAAAATCACATGACCAAACTAGAAGCATTTTTTGTTATCATGGTACCTTCTTTCCTCTACTATATTCTAAAATTTATAGGATCACTAATATTGAGCTGACTAAATTTTGAAAACTACCTAATTAAATTGTATCATTATGTTATCCACATATCTAAAATTAAATTATTCCAATTATAAACAAAAATCTATCAAATACTTTTATTTAATTTAATTATCCATTTTGTCACATGATGATATCTTTCATTTCTACTAAAAAATAATTTAATATTTTTTTTTGATCGGTAAATGGCCGAAGCCTTGTATTATATTTATTAATAAAAATAACTTTTACATGTCCACTGTTCAAACGGGCACTAGTAGGAAAGAACGGGGAAGAAAACCTCCAGTCTTGCCCGAGACACAAGTCCTAAAATTACAAAATGTCATAAGGGCATACCCTTATTTTGAAATCTCAAAAAGTTCCTTAGATTACTAATGAGATGATATAAGTACAATCGATCCTTTATAAGGATAAATACAAGATTTAAATCTATAGAACGAACTGGTTTATTTAGTGGAGAGACGATGCCGACTAAGAGCCCTTTCTTGCTTTTTTCCTGAAAACACCACAACAAGACCACAAGACAAGCTAGAAAGAGATTGTTAGAAAGGTTAACACCGCGAGATACATATCCTTTTTATAAATCCTTGGAGATTAATATTGATGAAATTATAATGAAAGGGGTTAAAAAACTCTAGGTAAAGCCTAAATCAACCTATGACAACAAGAATGAGCAAAAAAATGACTATGGAAGAGTCAAGAAGTCAAAAAGCCCATAGTGCGGTAAGCCCAAAGAATCAAACCTACTAGAAGGGAAAACCAAAAAGAAAAGCCTCAAGAAAATTGTAGAGGTTAAACTTCACCAATTAATACACTAGTAATAGAATTAGGTGAATGATTTCTTAATTAGGTGAATGTTAATTCTAAGTTTTAATATTAACTTGGCATAGTAAGGCATCTTATCTGGATGACCCTTAATTTAAGCTACATGATAAATCTGACAGGGGCAAATAAATAAGATAGAGATTGATAAAATTATGCTCACTAATAAATGAGAAGGCTATATCTTCTTAATATTATTTATTTTGATAAAATTTGAACCATCAGCCCCTAAATTTGTCAGTTTGTCTGCTTTAATGTTGCCTTCTCTAAAAATGTGAATTAATTGAAATGTCTCTAATTTTTCCAAAAGTTTAAGAATTTCTTCTAATTTCGAATTTAGGACCCAATTAGGGGTCAATCTTTTGTGTAACGCATTGATGACTATCTATGAATCTCCTTCAATAATGCTTCTAATTCAACTAAGTTATTTGAAGTAGGTTTAATGAGCTTGGCTCTTTTCAAAATCCATTCCCCTACTTCATTATTAATAATACAACCTATGCCTGATAGTCCTGGGTTGCCCCGGGATGCACCATCGAAAAAAAATAATTTAATATTATTGTCAAATAATTTTAGATATATAATAGTACATTAATATTTAATTAAAATAAGTAATCTAAGTAGATAATCAATAATAATTTTTATTTTTTATTTATTTATTAATTATAATTATAAAAATTTAAATATGATAGATTAAATAATCAATCAATTGAACAATTAAATTATTCATGCTACACGTGAAAATTCTAGCGTATGATTCCACCATAGGACCACTGGTCTATTTTAAGGGGTTGCAGATTAAATTTGACGGTTGCGTGACCATGCTTATGGGTTTGACCAAACCCTAACCCTAATGCTAACCCTTACCATGATATAAAACTTAACTCGAAATGCTAACCCTAATCATATTAATATATTCAGTGTGTTACATGTGTGATGGTGTATCGACATATTTTATATATAGGTTATATATTTGCTAGTAGATAGAAGTTATGGTATTGCAACAAATAACTTTTATTATTTATTTAAATTAATAGTAATAAAAATAAAAATAAACATATTGTATTTTTTTTATGTAAGATTTTTAAAACAAATATATACTTCAACATATGTTTTTAAATTTATCAAATATAATTTTTTATAATAATGTATCTAATAATTAATTAAAATCATCTAAAAATTATAGATAAAAAATGAGAAAATATATAATTATTTAAAATTATGATATAAAATTAGAAAAATAAATAAATTACTTTTAAGTATAAAAAATAAATACATTATAATAAAAACATATATTTAAATTTTTTAAAAACATACATTAATTTTAAAAAGAAGTTTTAATTTAATAAATTAAGACAAAATACAATAAATTTAAATTAATGCATAATAACCGTATACAATAAGTAAATAAATAAATAAAAGTTTATAAAAGAAATGTTCAAAAAATAAAAGTTCACAAAATAAATGATGCGGGGAACGAGGTGCAGATAGGCAATGAATGGTGATTGACGGCTGGCTGATGTGATTTCATTGACCATAACGATATCACTTCCTTCCACAGCACATCGCAAGTCCATACAAGGTCGCATGCCGCATGGCAAATAACTTCAGCGCTGGTTGACGTTGATTTGATTTACTTCCGCACGACAAACAGGGAATGACATGTTATGGGTATGCCTGTGGCAATGGCTAAAGGTGCGGGGAACGAGGTGCAAATCTTCGCACTTTTAGCCATTGCCGCAATTGAGTCTCTTTCAGGAAAGCGCGTTAGACTGAATTATTGGAGAGAGATGCAATGTAAAGTTGGGGAAATGGACAAATTTTCCACGCTTGAAAGTTGCCTTTTTTTGTCCAGTCTGACACCGTTCTTCTTACTAAAAACAAAGGCATTATTGCAATGCTTCTCCTAACATTTCAATAAGATTTAAGTGGAAACACGTTATAAATTTATACATTAGATTTCTTGGTTAAGTAGATTAATGAGAGTGTTTTTAAGTATTCAATGGTTATAAATTTGAGCTAATTTAAATATTGTATAATTTAGTAATTAATATATGAGGTAATGCAAATGCAAATGAAATATGTATTAGTTTAATGATAAATGAATATATAAAGATAGATAAAAATTTGAATAAAGTTAAGTTTCAAGATCAAGAATAGTAAGTATTGGGTTATGTCCATTCTATGTAAGAATAAGTCTAAATGTCTAGAGCTAATCTACAATTGTAATCTTGTCATGTGTATTCTATTGATCTTTATTGTTTAGTTCATCTAATCATCTAAGAATTCTTTATACGTTTCTATTTAAAATTCTTACGTATTTTGATGGTGTTCTAAAATATCTTAAACAAATTTTGTCGACTCGATATAATTTTCCTCCTAAACCAATCCCTAAAATTTAAAAACATCGAAATCGATAATCTTCAATGATTGAATAGAGCTAGATTCTTTGTCAAGAATAGATTATAATGTGCACATTTGAATAACATATTTGAGCTATTTTTCTTGATTCACACATTATTAGAATGAGTGTATTGAATGTGTTTAAATAAAAGGAGAAAAAAACTACACACATATGTTTAGTATATTCTAAGTGAAAGGGTATAACTATCAAATACCAAGAACCGTTCAAATTTTTGTGTGTACTATGTGATACCCCATTGTAAAAAAGTAATGACCATTTGAAAGTTAAAAGCAAACTATTCTAGAGAAAATGTTGAACATAAGGAATTCAGTTTGAATTTTCATAGGAATAGAATTAGAGATTAGTCACTTGAACAACCAAGTATTTTAATTAATCTCAATTAACATGTAATTATCATAGTTAATGTATAATAAAATTATTAAAATAGCTAAAAAGGAAAATCTTACATAGCTAGGGTCTTATAGAGTTGGCAAAAGCCTAAATTTAAAATCTGGAAGTTTAGGGTAATTTATTCATATACCTAATTTGTGTTAGCCTCATGATGTCAAAATGGACAAAAGTAATGATTGGATGGAACAAAGAGCTATGGTTGTCCATTGAGATATGTGTAGATAAAAATTGGTAGTGATCATGTTTTATTTTCTGATTTACATGTTAGAATATGCCACTTGTAAGTGTATATGTATACGCATATGTACATATGTATGTGTATGTGTGTGTGTAGATAGGAAAAAGTTTGAGTGAGAATACAAAAATGTCAACCATGAAAAGAATGAAAATTCATATTCAAATTATCCCTAATCTTCAATAAACTGACTAAACAAATTTACATAAAATGATGTAAAATGAAAGAAGAAAAATGTTAGGAAGCAAAGGCATGTAGAAAAGCTTCCTATGCTAATCTTAAGAGGATGATTATGAAAATTTTAACTAATTACAAGAATCTTAAGAAACATACAAGAGCATAAATAACCATAAACACATAACACAGTGATTATCGTGGGAAAAATGTTAGCATGAATGTTGAATATGTCCTATGGGGGAGTATTCTAGCAGTTCTGGAGCAGTAGCATGTTGCATTCATGACTATGTTTGTCATTAATGTCAACACACTGATTATACTGAAGATTAGCAAAGTAGAAGAAAGAGTTTGATTTAGCACACATAGATATTGTAGATGAGGTTATGTGGAGATGAGGACATGTTTCTTATGGTGTCCTGATATCATGGTTAAGAGCACGTACAAAAATTCAAGTATTTATGTTAGTTATGAGTAATCTGGTGGAAATTGTATTTTGACAGAGTTCCTGAGAAGCGGTTTGTGATAATCGGATTATATTTCCTAAGAGGGATAGAATCTAGACAAGCGAAGTTATACAAAGGTTGAAGACAATGTGAGGTGACTTGGATGAGTCATCATAGTCAGAGGTTGCACGTGTGAAGATTTATTAAGTTTGTGAGTCGACAATTTTATCTAATATGAAAATATTATGTAACATGTAATGTTTTATATTTTGTAAAATTGGTTAAGCTTAATTGGATGACTCAATTATGAAATATTAAGCATGGTATAAAGGAATGATTATTTTCCTTGATTAAGATATGAAAAATGTAAGATGTGAAGGTGGAATAATGCGAATTAGTAATCTAAGGGATTTTTATGTGATGCAAAGTGAGCAGATTTGGTATTGAGATCTAGTGAAGCATTTGGTGTTTTTGGTACAGTTAGAGTGTAATGCCCCACCAGGGAACCCAGAAGAACTTAACCTAACATGCAACTAAGTTTGCAGAATAATTATTTTTTAAAGTCAACATACAAGATAAACACCAATGCAGAAGCAATTACCATTAACTCACATAACATGAACAACCAACATAGGTTACAACTCTCAAGGGTTCCTTGACAAAGATTACTTAAC
>BSBK01012645.1:147500-158641 GCA_027943335.1 Chamaecyparis obtusa
CTCACATGGATTCAAATTCTCCTAACAGGGACTGATATGTACTAAATGCATTTCATAGACTCGTAACAAGGTTCATCCTCTCACAAGGAATTTTCATATTAGTACATATTTTTGTGGGTACCATCCTCACCGAGGTTTACTCTCTGATCAAGAGGTTCCCTAGTTAACAAATTTGATGTGATTGTGTATGGCTATCTTTTTAGGGTTTCCATTTATGTTAATCACATGTTTGAGATATAATAAGGTTAATAAAAGTTTTTTTATTCAGATAATTGATTCACCCCCCCTCTCAATTATTTTTGGTGGACTTCACTTTCTAACAATTGGTATCAAAGAACAGTTACTCGGAGAAAGCCTAACAGCTTGAGTAAGATCTCTATGGATATGGATCAGTTACAGAAAAACCTAGAAGAAGCTCTTGAGAAGATTGCTATTCTTACTGAAGAAAGAGATACTCTGAAGAATAAATATGAAAGTGAAAAAGACTACATTGAGAAGTTAAAAGACAACATAGAAGATCTTAAATCAAAGAAAGAGCTTGTAAATTAGATCAAGGATAGTGATGAAGTTTCAAAAATAAAAAAAGAGAATGAGATCCTAAAGCATGAACTAAAGACTGTAGATCTAAAGTTAAGCTTGAAAGATGATAATCGTAAAATTGAATCAGATATGAAGTCTGAAAATGCAGATCTAAGGTCTAATCTTACCAAAGTAACATCTAAAATTGAGACTACAAAGTTGCAGCATGCTAAAATTGAGAAGTACAATACAATTGTGAAAGGAGAACTAACTCAATCCAACCAACATCTTGAGAAATTGTATTATAGCAATGAAAATATTGATGATAAAACTGGTCTTGGATATCTTGAAGATAAATTCTCAAAAAAGACTAAAGAATGTAAAGAACCAAATTTGGTAATTCATCAACCTGAGAACAAAAAAGACTTGAAAAATAAAATAAAATTGAGCCTAACCAATTTGAAGATGTACCTAAGCAACCTAAGCAATATGAATCACCTAAAGAAGTGTCAAATGAATTAAAAGGTAGATGTTATGCATGCAATTCATTTGGACACATGAAAAGAGATTGTACAGGTAAGTAATTCAATCCTATCTCTAGTAATTGTTATAATTGTCATGGTTTTGGTCATAGAGCTATTGATTATAAAAAACCTAGATCTAATAATAAAGGTAATAATAGAATATTTAGAAATACTAACCCTACAGATAAAAGACCTACTGGAGTAACAAACAATATAATAAGTGGAGTTATGTGTTATAGATGCAACAATTTTGGAAATATTACCAAAAAATGCAGATCACTGATCAGTCAGTCAGGACTAAGATGTGGAAACAATGGCATAGCTTGCTAGATTTGTAACAACATGGGTTAGACAATAAGATATTGTAGAATGAACAACATGAGGAATCCTAATCCTAGAAGAAATATGAACTACACCAGAAGAAATATGGATAACAACAGTCAAAAGGGAAATAGCAGTAACATGGAAGAAGTTATATTTGTCAAAGCTACAGATCAAGCAAGTGCATCCACAATATCAGGAAGTCAGTCAAGTGAAGCATTTGAAAGTAAGTTGGAATCAATTCTAAACCCATCTCAAATTGATTGAGCATCAAATTTCATTAATTAAGCATCAGAACAATACAGAATTTAGCAAAACTTGAATCAAGCCTTGCAAAGTTAATATGTGATTGTAAGTGATGTAAGGAACCTATGGTTAAGAGAAAATAAGATTATGAGCATGTATGAGAGTACACAAAGTGAAAGAAGTTTGCTAACAATCATAGACAACTTTTTGGCATGAACACACTTATGCAATTAATACGACGATAATGTCTTGAAGGAGTTGATGGATAATTTAAGTGGTTTATTGGATATTATTCGATCATTCATTATTTTACAAGAGTTTTAGAGAGAAAGTTAGTGAAGATTGAAAGCAATTTGAAGGATTTGGAGACAGATTTTTGCCAAATCTACACAGAAGCCCTAAATCGCAATATTAAGGTATTTCACTAAGAGCTTATTATTAAAGAAACTATTTTTCAGTGCAATCATGGATGTAACCCTAGTTCATAACATTAAGGATCCCCCTATACCTAAGGTGAGAAGGAAGATGGTAGAACCTATTGAGGATGATCCTAGTTTGGCTTTATCGTCTACACGAGATGAAGTATTACATTTGGAGGATGTAAAATGATATTTGAAATGCAAATTTGAGATTGTAGGAGACATAAGTATGACTAAAGAATATGATAAAATATACAACCAGGACATGAATTATAAGGAAGGTTATAGTCATTTAGGTCAATTGGATATTGTCAAGTATATGTTTCAGTATGAGTTTCAGAATGATGAATGGAATAAGATTATTTTGAGAAAAAATCATGATGGAAAATTTTGGTTGGATGATAAAGTGATAGATATCACAACAGATTTAATTCATGAAGTAATAGGTCTATCCAACAAAGGTACAATTCCACTAAATGAGAATAATGTTAAGAAAATAGTCCTAGATAACACTAAGTCTTCATACAATGGAAGATTAATAGTAATGAGTAAAATTGATCAGAATGATGTTAGATATGTTTGCAAGATAATCGCTACCAAACTATGTGCTAGTTCTAGAGAAGATGATATAGAAGAAGGAATGGTACAAGAAGCCTACCTTATGTGTGTTGATAAAGTTGATGTTGATATGAGTGAAATTATTAGGATACAACTAATTGAAAACCTTGAGAAGATCAAGAAGACAAAGAAATCACAATTCAGATTTTCATCTTTAATCACCTATATGTTTTTCCATATTTTGAGAAGATTTCCTTATACTATAGGAGTTGATTGGAATGATGAGAGATATACAATGGAAATAATTAACAAAGTGTATCTTAGAAACCCTATTGATAAGGTAAATGAGAGCGCAACACTAGTTATTAATACTTTTCAAAATTAAATGAGGAATAGAT
This sequence comes from Chamaecyparis obtusa, assembly GCA_027943335.1. Taxonomy (NCBI): domain Eukaryota; kingdom Viridiplantae; phylum Streptophyta; class Pinopsida; order Cupressales; family Cupressaceae; genus Chamaecyparis; species Chamaecyparis obtusa. The sequence continues at coordinate 150,486 of BSBK01012645.1, forward strand.
CAATAATTCCACCCTATATGGTTGAGAAATACAAAAATGAGTTATGCTTTTTGATTGACACATTTTACCTACATTGAAGTGGTAGAACCCAGAGTTGAATTCATAGACCCTATAGATTATGAAGTGTCTGAAGAAGCAATTGAAGGCTATGCAAGAAGAATTATTAAATGCATATTAGATTCCAAACGTCCTATATTTGGAATATTTGATGAAATTTCAAGCACAACACATCAAACTCAGTTACAAAAGTCAGCTAAGAAAAGAGTGGACACAACTATAAAGAGGATCTTAAAGGAAACATGAATGACTAAGGATGAGTTTAATATTGCAAAGAAGACAACAACAACTATGAGAGATATTGGTCAGAAGGAAGTATTAACTGTACCACCTTTGGCAACCAAAGCAACCTCTGCACCAGATATTTAGAATATTGATGAGGATATCACTGAGCCAAGTGAAATGACCATATCATTTGATAAGCCACCAATAGAAATGATAAGAAAATCCACAACTTCTACTTCCACTATACCTGCTAAGAGAGTTAAAGAAATGGCTAGTGGACCAGGAAAAAGGTAGAAACCTATTTTTATTCCTATGGAAAGAAAAAGGGTACAAGAAGAAGAATCCAAACCTATCAAGAGGATGAGAGGACAATTGCAAAGCCATTTAGAAGGAGAAGAAGAGCCAGGTAGTAGCAAGAAGAAACAATAGAAGCCTAAGATTGAAAAAGTAAATCCTTTAATCATTAATGATGGAGATTTCACCAAATTAAACAAATATTATCATATGTATAACAATTTTGAGAATTTAAATCTTGAGAATGTAGTTGTCAGGCACATGATCCTTCCAGATAAGAAATTTGAAAATATCAGAGACAAAATACCAAGTGATCTTATATGATAAATTGATAAATAGGAACAAAAGAGTAATTGAAGAAGACAAAAATATTAGAGACATATTTGTAAGAAAAATCTATGAAGTTAAGGATGAAGACCACTTCAAGGAGATAATGAAGAGTCTTGGCACCCATTTGAGGAGAAAAAGAAGAAATATCCTAATCATGGGAGGAAATTATGAGGAAGTTAACAGGGAAACAAAGGAAGCAGTTGTAAAAGTAATGACATCAATACATGCAAAAACCTCAAGTGAGTCAAAACAGGACATCCTAATCTCAAAAGTAGCTACACAGATAAAAGAGACATCACCCCTGAAATAGACCATAGTTACCCCACCAACTATATTAATTGGTGATGAAACCATGAAAGTAGAAGGCACAAGCATCACCATTGATAGAGAAGAAGATCCTTTCGAAGACCAATGAGAGGATGTTGGAAATTTGGGATAAATGGTGAATAAGGAAGAAGATGAAGAAGGTAAGGAAGAAGATAAGGAAGAAGAACCAGAGGCATTGGAGGAGACACCAAAAAAATTTAATGCTGAGTTACAAAAGAAATGGAAATTAGTTGAGCAAGAAGTCACTTTAACCTCTCTGAGGTTGAAGCATGTTGAAACTAAACAAGTAGTAAAATAGGAACAAAGAAAAGAAAAAGAGGTGAAGCCTACAAATATTATACCACAACAAAGTCAATTAGACACACCACAGAAGGACACACCAACAAGTACATCAAAGTCACCTATTGAATCAATGCTTTCGGAGCTGAAGTTGATGATGAACAAATAGAGCTTATCTCATCCTTGAACAAGATAATTGGAAAGAACAAGAAGGTAAAAATCTTGGAGGGATCACTGCTTGAGATAAAAACTAAGGTTCAAAATGTTATATCTAAATAGATTAGTGAAGTTGATCTTCAATCTAAGACAAAGGAAGTAATTAAAGCTTTTGACAGTGAATTCACTACATTAACAAACATTGCATTAATGAAAGCACAAACACTTCATGATGCACAGTTATTTCAATCCACTTGTCAGAATATTAAGAATGATTTAGATAACCTTGATGTTTGTATTAAGAAGCTGAGAAAATGTCTGGAAAGAGAAAGATTATTGTATGTTCAGTGTGCCCTTTCATAGAATCACATCTCAGACATTACAGAGAAATTGAAGAATAAAGAAGCAAAATTACAAGTCATGGTGAATGAGTTACAAAATCCTAGCATGAAGATCACTGATAGTGAGAAGAAAATAAGTAAGATATATGGTTAGATAAGCTTATTGGAGAATGAAAAAGAAAGGAAGTTGAAGAGTTTTGCACTACTTAGAGAGAATTTAAATTTGAAGATCAATAATGTGCATAATCAATTGGAAGAATGTCTTTCCTCAAAGACATCATATGGTAAATTTGCTTATCCTAATCTTAGAGCATTTGAGATAGCATCGTATGGGCTATGTGCACTACTCAGTGTATTAGACCCAGTTAAGGCTACATGGGATAAAGATATTGCAAATTTGAAGGCGAACTTTATAGAATGCATTCCAAGACTTCCAACTATACAAAATTAAAGACAAAAAGATATATAAGAAATTAAGTAGAATAAGATTATTAAGGGGGAGTATTCCTATGGTAGAATAAGATAATTAAGTATGTATGATCCACAGACTTTTGCAAATATTGTAATGGTCATGTGACACAATGTTACAAAATGTTGCAAGTTTGTTTTTGAAGTTTTTGTTGTAAAGTTTTGGAACTTAGCCAATTTTCTCATATATGTTGCCATCACTGACAAAGGGGGAGATTGCTGGAAATTTGGATAAGTAGGACATCATGATGTTGTCATTATGGAAACATATATTCAGTATTAAGTCAACATGATCAAAGGATAAAGTCCTGGATGAGAACTTAAGGAAATTATCTAAGTACAACAATGTTTATCTATCTACATAGAGACTATTTTGATCAGTGAAGTTCATAGAAGTATTTCCAATGCAAGGAAACTTGAGCATAGATTATATGAGGTATATTGAAGCTACATCTAAGAGAGCAAGACTATACGAAATGTATAGACATAAATGTTAATGTTTTACAGAAATAGTGTTGAACCAACTAGAACAAAGCAACGACTAGTAAATGAATGTTTTGAGTTAAGGGATTATTTTGTTTATCAAAATAATGACTTAAATAATTAGGGATGACATCCTAGATTTTAACCCTAAGGCAACAAGAGTTAATATTATGTTTTGGTAACATGAAATCCAACTGGAAAGCTATATTTTTTATAGCTTGTATAAAGGAAAGTAAGTTGTAATGCGAAGTAAAAAAGAACAATTTTGTATTGATGTATAAATTTTGTATTATGAAAAATATGATGTATGATCAGAGCAGTGTGAATTGATACAATTTTTTTTGAAGAGCCTACAATCTAGATCTGAATATTGAAGATATTCAACAATAGTAAAAGGTTTTTGTATTATGTCTTTTGTATTGAAGATTATCATCGTATATTGCATGTTTGGGATGTGGGCTCATCATGCATACATTCATATTTTGTAATACCAACTCCTAACAGGGTTGAAGCTTCTAACAAGGCCTAAGTCCTCTAATAAGGATTGAGATACTATACAGATATAATAGACTCCTTACAGGGTCAATATCTTTAACCATATAGTTTTGATTAGTGTATCATTTGTGGGTATCAACCCCATTGGGGTTTTCCCTTCACTAGGGTTTCCTTGAGAAAAAACATGGTGTAATGAGTTCTTTTATTTTATGGTTGTGTTTACTATTCAGTTTAGTTTCTTATGCAAGTTATAAGTTAATTAAATATATCCATACTTGGGCAAAAGAAAAAGTTTGTGAAATACTGATTCACCCCCCCACTCCTCTTAGTATTTCCTATTTGTAACAATTGGTATCAAAGCATCAGGTCATTGAAGGAAAATTTTAAAAGCTTAAGGATATCCATGGTGAGTCACTTCAGAAAAGAAAGTCCTAAGTTTAATGGAGTTAATTATGACAACTGGAAAGAAAAGATGAAGACACATCTGCTATGTCTAGGGCCAGGATATTGGTTGATTACAAAGAATGAGAAATATATCATTGAAGAAGAAAAGATTGAGGATTGCACTAAAAACAAAGAGATCTATTCATGTGTAACATACTTGCTAGAGAAGAACTTTTATCATCTCTTCTTGAAAATGAATATAGTCAGGTAAAAACTCTAAAGACATCTCATGAAATTTGGTTAGCTTTAGAATCTACTTTTGAAGGTGATAAACATGATAAGAGAATCAGATTATGAAATTGGATATGTTTATTTCAAGAGGCTAAAATAATGGAAGATGAATCTTTTAGAAGTTATATTATGAGAGATTGTTGCAGGTATCAAAGCTTGTGAAGGAAATAAGGATGAAGATGAGATCATATGGAAGATCTTGAAAACCTTGACCCCAACATTTAAGTAGATAGCACATATGATTGAACATGTCATACCTTGTATTGAGAAGTTTACTAGAGAAACTCTTCTTGGAAGATTGGAAGCATCAGAGATAAGTTTGAAATAATCAAGAGACTTACTTGAAATAATCAGGAGACTTTGTCAAGGAGTACCAGTGTCAGTAGAGATTGTGTTAGTAGAAGATGGTCTAAGACTAAAGAAGATAGAAATATTGAAGAAGGAATTGCCTTGCTTGTGAATAGAGAACCAAAAGGTAAGAAAAATCTTTAAATGTTGGACATGTCAAGAATATGGTCATTTTGCTTCTAAATGTCATAAGAGAGTGAAGAATAATAAGAAACACTTTAAGCCTAGAAGACGTAAAGAATGTTATTATGCTAATGATGAATAATTTGAAGCTAGTATTGAGAAATTCTTAAGTGAAAGTAATAATGAAAGTGATGATATAGGATTTGTTGCAGTAAAAGAAGAAAATTCTGAAACAGAAGTCAAAGACGAAAAAGCTTTAGTGTCTCAAGTTGAAAATAGAACTGAATGGATCTATGAGTGATGTGAAACTAACATATCGAGAGCACGCTAAGACATTCAAAAGTTATTCTAGACTAAGCATGCATCAATACATAGAAAATATATTCACAGGCCACCTCAGATTAAGTTGAAATAGGAGCACCCTATGACTGTTTGATTTTCTTGTATAAGAGGGATGTGGGTGTGCTCTTGAAGCATAATGTGCATGTCCCCAATACTATTTAGGGAGGATTAGGATCATTTAAAAACTACGGAGACCCAATAATGGCACAAAACTAGGTATGGGGAACCTATTTTGTCTCTAGGGTTCCGAGGGTAAAAATGAAGAGATGTAGATTTTAAAGCTAGAGATACAATACAAGGTTAATTTAAACTAAAATATAAGTGTGATATGAGATGAAAATGATGTGAAAAGATTAAAATAAACTAAGTTAATCCATTAGGCTAAGCTAAGATGTGAGTTATAAAACATTAAAATGAAGTAAATCTAACAATACTAGTTGATGCTATGAAGATCCTAGATGAAAATCCACATTATAACAATGCTTGAAATGAAGAGTGAATTGGTGGATTGCTCATGGAATGAGGTCTATTTATATATTTTGAGGAGATGCTTAGGTTAGGAAGGGTGGTTATGGTTTAGGACCAAGGTTTAAGTCTTGGGGTCAAAGAGATAAGAATGAAGGGTTTCTCACACATGTGTGAGTAACACTAGGGAAGTGTGCTATGGGATAAGGGTGGAAGAAGAGACATAGTCTCTCATTAAAACATTGTAAGAGCCTTTAATGATGGTGTAAGGGGTCATTAATGAGCATGTAAGGCTCATTAATGAGGGTGTTGACCCAAAGTCAAAGGGACATGATTTAGGCTAAGAGGGTTAGGAATCACCCCTTAAATAGGGTTAGGGGGAGATTAGGGACAAGATAGCTTTAGGGTTTTTTAGAAGATATCTAGGTTTTTAGAGATTTAAATAAATAAATAATTTATTTAAGGATGTTTTGGGTTGACAACTAACTCATTAAATGATTTAATAAATAGGAGGAAATAATGTTCAAATTTGATTTAAATATTTTTGGCTAAGGTTGTTTAATTAAATGTCTTTAATTAAAATAGAGGAAGGGATAATAACAATAAAAAATAGCTAATTAAATAATTAATTAATTAATTAATTAATGGTGATGTCATCGGGACTTTTGTTAACTAAAATATTTTTATTTAACAAGATGGATTTTTAGGTGTCTACATTTTGCCCCTTTTTGATGCGATGCCGCAAGTGGTGTGTGGTCAAAGACAAGAAAATAAGATGCCCCGGGCTAGAATAGAAGATAAGGGGTTGTGCCCCCTCAAGAAAATAACACAAAGAAGAAACTTAAGGGAATTTTATTGAAAAGGACGCAAAGAGGAAGGAAAAGGAGGAAGAAAGATAAAAAGGGGGGATAAACAGACATCCTTCCATGAGCAAAAATGTATGAATACAATGATAATGTGAGATGAAAGATGCAGGATGAAGCTATATGAAGGATGCAAGATGCAATATTAATCTATTTGATTTAGGATGATGGGGATTTGGAGAGCTCATTGTGAAAATGTGGAGAGCACAACTTAGTTTGATATAGCAATGTTAGAGACCTGCCAAGGTTACTGAGAACTCAAGGTCGTGTCTCTAACTTTGCAGAGGAATGACACAAAAAAGACACCCAAGGGTTACCCCAACATCACACATGAATCCAAGAGGAGGCATGGTAGAAACAATGCTAGAGAAACCACAAACAAATGACATTTCCCAAGTGCACCATGTAACCTGAAAGATCACATGTGAAACATGCAAGGGTCACATTGGATTGACTCATAGGTAGAAACAAAAGATCAAAATACCTTACCCTAGACTGCCCTCATTCAAAGTGTACCATGATATAAAAGATTATGGTGACCGTGAGGAGAGGAACAATAAGAAGCCGTAAAAGATAAACAAGATCCAAAGGACAAAATCCAAGACCAAAGTGATAAATCCACAAAACATCCTTTTCCAAGGAGAAGGATTGATTTGATTGATGGGGGGAAGATCAGGTTGGAACATGAGGAAGGGTACATCCAAGATGGTCCCTAGTTGATTAATGATGGAATATTAGGTCAAACATGATGAAGGATACATCCTGCAAGGACCCGTTTGATGAGGAGAATATTGTGTTATTGTTGGAAAATAATGAATCAAGGATAATCATGTGATCAAATATAGTCGACAAAAGATGTTGCTCAAGTATAAGGATGTATGAGACAAGTTCAAATGATCAAAGCGGATGCAAGACTGATGAGGATATGTACAATGATATGGGATGATATAGTACAAAGGAGAATGGGATATTTACAATAGATATTTATAGAAGCTCAGGGATTGGGATAGGAACGTAGGATGACAAGGCTATGAAAAGCTCAAGATTTGGGAAGGAGGATATTACTATATAGGATATATACAACATAAGCTTAGGATTTGGGATAGTAACTGATTGTTTTGGTAGATAGGCTTGAGGATATAACATCATGGGAATGATGGGCTGGTGGTGAAGATGTGGAAGGTGGGATTGGGATGGGGAGTTTGAAGTGCCAAATGGGTGAAGGGGATGGGGGGATGGGAGTTTGATAGATAGTAGCTCAATCTACTATGTATGGTGCCTGTTTCCAGGTTTTCACCAACATAATTGTCCAAGGTCCTTGAATTGCCAAGTTTTCACCATTGGACGATTATTTTTCTTTTCTTTTCTTTTTTATTTTTTCTAGATTTTTCCATTTTTTATGGATTTTATGGATTTATAGGATATAGTTGAGGTATAGAACCGCTTCAGATGTATGATGTTGATAGGATCATTCACGGGCTCACCTTATGATTTTGATAACTAATAGGCTCTGGAGCCAAAGCATGATGTGAAAATATAAGGACCCAACCAAGTAGGTTCAAACTTTCCTTTCTCCTCTCATTGTGCTTGGACTTTCTAATTTTCTTCGAGGACCATGTCACCCACTTTGAACTGCCTAGGATGGACCTTCTTGTTATAGCTCCTTTTGAGTCGATTCTGCTAGACAACTAGGTGATCATATGCTTGTTGTCTATTTTCATCTAAGAGGTCCAACTATGTGAGGCATGCCACATGGTAGTATTTTTTTGTGGTGTAGTTTTTCATGGACACACACAAAGAAGGTTTCTCAACCTCGATGTGTAAGACAGCTTCGACACCATATACAAGGGAGTATGGGGTGGTGCCTCTGGGAGTGTGATAAGAA
>BSBK01012646.1:0-25000 GCA_027943335.1 Chamaecyparis obtusa
TTTTCTTTGATTACTATATCCCTTCAACAATCCTAAGGATATCAACTTAATCCACAAATCCACTTTTCAACTTGTAACAATAATCTACTGACTTATCCCTAACAGGCTATAGGAACTAAGATGGAAACAATTTGAAGTTCCTTATCACTAACCACACATACACACTTGAATGAATGATGAAATTTGGAAATTTTCAACTACCCAAACAATATCCTACAAGAACGACTCCGGGTCTACTCCAGCACTCCAAGAATCTTCCAAAGAACACAAACCTAGTAGGGCCCTAATAGGCTTTTTTATCAAAGAAAGACCAATGAAATGGGTGCATAGACTAAAGATAGGCTTTAGGATCTCTTTAAGGTTATCTGAGAACACCTAATCCACCTTTCAATACACTTACTATCTTCTTCTACAATCTGATATCTGCAAATTACTATAATTCTGGACCAAATACCTTCATATATTTGGCCTAGGGCTTGCATGCATAAATCCTTCCCTTTAACTCTGCAACTCCTACTCCTAAATCTTAAAATTGCATTCTAAAACCTTTCATTTGCATTGGGTTTTGTGCAATTTGGGTGGTACAGTCATGATCTATACCCCCATTTGTCCAAAACTCTCCTGTAACTAGGGTTTATACTGGTTATTTGTAAAGAAAACGCTGTACTCTGTAAAGGAATCACCAAAATGAATCAGACCAAGTGCATAAGAAGATAACTCAATGATCTTGCCTCTCAAAACATCAGTCTTCCACTTCCAGATCATACAGACCGTACACAATTGAAACAATATGGTTTTGAACACAAAAAACCAGGGAATTTTATTGATAATGTAAAAAATCCGTACATATGTCAACTTGTTCTATTGGAAAGGTTGATAGACACATTTATACATCATTTCCATCGATCAACCATCTTTGAATCGGTTGGAATCGGTTATAACTCACCGATTTGTCTATTTGACAACTTGCGACAGAAAGTTGCAAAGTTGTTTAGCAACTTTTGAAAAGTTGCATAGCGACTTTTGTTGCACTTTGCATTTTCCAACTTTATGAAGCCTAAATACTTCCTAACCTTAAAGACACTTATGAAAACCTTTTTCTAAGATCTCTACACTTTATTTAGACCATATTCTATTTCCTATTCCTATTCTAGCCCCATAGGTCTCTAAGGTTCAAGGCTTATAGAATCACCAAATGAACCTAGAGCATTTACAAATGGGCTTTATTTGATCATAAGGCTACTCTAAATCATTTTATTGCCTTGTGCTCACATCATGAGCCAATCCAATATCTCAAGACAAGAAGAAACAAGTATGGTGAAAAAATATGCAATGGAAGGCTTAATAAATGCCTTGTTGTAATCTTGATATGCCTCCATCCTAACTGACTGCTTCTAACCCTATCAAGAGCTTAGAGTGCTCTGCACCAGAGAGAGAGAGAGAGAGAGAGTAGATAAGGGGGAGATAGAGGGTGATGTGTGTGTGTGTGTGTGTGTGTGTGTGAGAGAGAGTAGATAAGGGGGAGAAAGAGGGTGATGTGAGAAGAGAGAGAGTAGATAAGGGGGATAAAGAGGTTGATGTGAGAAGAGAGAGAGAGAGAGAGAGAGAGAGAGAGCTAAGCTAAGTCTATCATAGAGATGGGGTCAAAACCAAGTTATTTGTCATAAAACAAGTTAAAACCCTTTGGGAATCCTTTTGTCAGCTTCAGTTTGACCTTGGAAATCCATGATGGATTGTTGGAAGTAACCCTGCTTAGGGCTTGCTAAATCCTAAAATTTGGCTATGTCTAGAATTTTTCAAATCTAGAATCTGCAGCTTAACTCCTATGAAGCTAGAACCTATCCCAAACATCCTGGAAGCATTATATTTTATAATTTATACAAATATAACTTAAAATCAAACTTATACTTAAATGTTATATTTTTATAAATAACCCTCTCTCTCTCTCTCTCTCTCTCATCACTATGTAACTCTATGACTTTCATAGCGCAAGAGCACTATGAAAGTCATAAATTTACATAGTGTGCACGCTCTATAGGACATGAGCGCTTTGTAAAGGATTTGAATTTACCAATCCTAAGGCTTGGATTTCCCTTGGAGATCCAACCCAAAGGCTTGGATGATTGAAATAGGCCTCAGACATGTTTTCCAGCAGACATACAAAAAAAATGACATCTTTTTTTGTGTGCTCTTTGTCAGGTTTACTCGTGGCTCAAGAACTTAAAAATCAGATGACGTGATATTGTAGATCTCTCTGTTAGCTATTTAAGCATATAATTTATTTTGAATTCTAATTATGTTAAGTTTTTCAAGTCTAATTTCTTTTGTGTGTATGTGTATTTTTTGTAAAAAACCAACATGCAGTATTTTGGGCATAGATTTTGGCTCGTTCATCGAATTTTGCAATAAGTTACATTTTTAGAAACTAGACTCTATTCTACACATTTTAAAAAAATAAAATTTGATTTTCGATTAGTTTTAAATGACTTCTAGGGGGAGAACATAGAAATTTCATGTTTTTAGGATGTGTGCACTTCGTAAATTCATCAAAAATTATACATTCATCAAAAAATTACTAAAAAAATCTGAAATAAACTACATGGTGTTAGCTAACTTTTCACTGGAGTGATTAAAAAAATTCAAAAAAAAAGTGAACATTTTAGGGGGAGCACACCAGACACTATGTTATGTTTTTGGACAAAAAACATGACCACTTTTTGTGCTCCCCCTTTTTGAGGACCTTAATCTACACCATTTTCAAAATAAGTTAGTAGTTTATGAACTAGATTCAAAGTATTACAACTCTTGTTTTTGTCGCATCTTAAAATTTTGAGTCTAACTATCTTCAATTTCTTGTTGAAGTTCAGAGTTTGCTGATTTTAGGAAAAAAGTGGCATCTTATACCCCCTTTTTGGTCCCCCATCTTTGTGCACTTACCCGTAATTCAGTACTTATGATTTCTATGGAGAAAGTGTCTATGCTCATCGAACACCTTCTTTCCTAAACTTTTTGAATGATGAGATTTCATCTTTGGACCACAAACTGGACATGAAAATTTTCCCTTTGTCTGAAGACCTACAAGATCATGTACAATTGGATTAAATATGTTAATTTTGTGTTAGCACTATAACATACCAAAAAAGAGGTGTTAAGAAGAGAGCATACCACAAAAATGTGTTAGCCCAAGGGCATCATGTATTGTCTATACAAGCATTTCATAGAATTGAAATTTTCTTTGTCCTATTGGTCTAGAGATGTCATACATAGTGACCCCATTCCATAACACCATCAACTCGTCAATAAGGATCTCAATATATACATTCATATCTTAACTTGGTACTTACCTAGTTGAATAAAAAAAATATTACATAATTATTACGACTATTTTGATGGATTATTTATAATAAATTAATTTAGATGAATATTAAATGAAAAAATACCTGGAACAATCATTGCCAACATTATGTGCTCCCTCTTTATGGACATCCAAGGAGGAATGTTATTGTTGATAACAAAAATAGGCCACACCGAGTAAACATATCTCATCTCTCCAAATGGATTGACACCATCTGATGCTAATGAAAGCTTGAGATTATGAGGTTCTTCTTTAAAGTGTGGCCAAGTTTCCTCTATTTCCTTAAATACCAAACCATCCCCAGGAATTCGCATAATGTCATCTCAACTTCTATTGTGTGTATGGTAATACATAAATTGTGCCAAGCTATTGCACTTGAATAATCATTGCAAATGTGGAATAATGGGAATATACTGAAGAACCTTGCGAGGCACCTTTTTCGTTATTTGATCTGATCGATATCTACTAATATGACAATCAGGGCATTCTATTGCAAATTCATGTTGTTTATGATATATAATATGATCATTCAGACATGCATGTATTGTTTGATACTCCATTCCAATATTTTTTCATAATGGAAGATAATTCTCGGTACAAGCAAGGTAGAATGTTTGATGGTGGTAACAAACACTCACCTATCAACCTATGACCAAAAATATAATTTATTAATATAAAGAATATTAATTGCTACAGGATTCACCCTTTGTTAACTGTAAGGAAATTACAACTAAAAAAATGAAAAAAGATGGCATACCTTAACATACATGTCATTGCTATGTTGGATAAACCATTCATAACCTTCAAGTTTACCAACAACAATAAAGTGACAAGAAGATTTTTTTGGGAGCCTTCGTATAGGGGCTCGTATGCCTTCTCAAGTATAGGTACATCAAGGTCATTTGCATCATCATCATATTGATCATCGTGATCATCTTGATCATCGTGATCTTCTTGATCATCATGATCTTCTTGATCATCATGATGTTCTTCCATGGGATCATTGCCTTCTACTTCGATATTCACACCTCCATGTTCCCTCATTTGGAAATCCACATTCTTCAAATTGTCATGGTCCATAACATGAAACCCAGGATGGTTGACTTATATCAAAATGATGACCTTAAATTAACCATGACTATGATGTCAGCATCAAATCATGTCTTTTGTATTTTATAAATTATTAAAATACATACCAATGGATGAAATTTGTTTCCCCCTTCAATGTGACCATGTTGCCTACAATGTTCCTTAGCTGTTTTGATTAGATATCTTCAAGTCTTTAAGCCCTTGCAAATTTGTAGGGACAATAACATTTTCCGTCACCTTTTCTTTTAGAGTTAGACCACAATCTGGCAATTGTCACCTTATTTTGTTCTGGGTTGATATTGTCAAACATGGTCTTTCTTGAATGGAATGACTCATTGGTGGAAGAAGGATGATTTGTTTGCAACCTGCAAATACAGACACTGAACAACCAGTTTGTCAACTCTAATTTTCTCAACACAAAGGGACATTTATCATAGCCATAGAAACCTGATTATTTTTAAATGGAATACACCAAGGAGTACCATAAAAAATATTAACCATTTACAATCATGAATAGTAAACCTAAATCAAATAGCTCATTTTTTTTATCAGCATGTGTAGTCTCTGTGTATATGAAAAATGAATGAAATATCAAGCTGAAATAAAATAGTGAACAAAATAGTATTCCACATAGAGTGAATGAAATATACCATCAAAAGGTGACAAAATCCTTTCACCAAGCACAAACATAGGAAATCGAAAAGGGACAAAAGACAAGAAATAAGAAAAATCATTACGACTATAGAAAAATCATTGAGATTTGAAAAACATGCAGATTTAACTAGAAATTGTTGGGAACTTGACCCCACAGCAAATGAACTTGTGATGATTTTCACAATAGTACATGTGTTGTGGGGTAAGCTCCTAGTAAATATTAGACAAATCTACATGTTCATCACCTATGCATATGAAGTGGCTCTAATGGCAGATACAATCACTAAACAACCATTTTGTCAACTCTAGTTTTGTGAGAGGATCAATCAAATAATCACAAAAAGAAACACATTTTGTCAACAATGTTCAAAATAGTTATGACTATAGAAAAATCATTAAGACTATAGAAAATAAAGTTCTAGAAATGGACGGTTCTAATGCTTTGCCGTTACAACAATTGAGCATTCATCATTTGATACTTCTTGGTGTATTCCATTTAAGTATGTCAGACACAAAGTATCCATTTAGATATGTTCAAAAATTTTCCAGTAATGATTTGCGAAATTCAATCATGTAAAACACAAACTAATATTATTATTGTTATGAGAAGAGATCAAAATAATATTCAAAGTATTATTATGAAATATGCATATTCATCACATGTGCATATCCCTTCTCTAATCACACAACCAATGAATAAAATTTCTTTAACAATTGAGATTTGAAGAACATGTTGATTTGACTAACAATTACTAGGAACTTGACCGGACTTGTGATATGATTTTCACAATAGTACATGTGTTGCTAGGTAAGCTCCCAGTAGTGCTTAGGCAAATCTGCATGTTCATCACCTATGCATATGAAGTGGCTCTAATGGCAGATACAGTCGTTGAACAACCATTTTCTCAACTCTAATTTTTTCAACATAGAGGGACATTTATCATAGCCATAGAAACATGATTATTTTTAAATGGAATACACCAAGGAGTACCATCATAAATATTGACCATTTACAATTATGAATAGTAAACCTAAATCAAATAGCTCATTTTGTTATCAACATGTGTAGTCTTTGTATATATGAAAAATGAATGAAATATCAAGCTGAAATAAAATAGTGAACAAAAATTCAAATTCAAGGCCTAATTTATCAAGAGAAACAAACAATGCGGAGCCCCATGACAATCAAAAAAAGAAACACGCTTTGTCAACAATGTTCAAAATCCTATCACCAAGCACAAACATAGGAAATAAAAAAGGGACAAAAGACAAAAAATAAGAAAAATCATTAGGACTATAGAAAAATCATTAAGACTATAGAAAATCAAGTTCTAGAAATGGATGGTTATGATGCTTTGCTATTACAATAATTGAGCATTCATCATTTGGTACTTCTTGGTGTATTCCATTTACATTTGACAAAAATTTGGATTTGACCAAGCCTTACTGGGAACTAGACCCGACAACAAATGGACTTGTGATTATTTTCATAATAGTACATGTGTTGCTGGGTCAACTCCCAGTAGTGCTTAGGAAAATCTGCATGTTCATCACCTGTTTCTTTGAAAAGTTTCTAGATTCTAAGAAGAGGTATGAGTGGAGGCCAAAGAAGGGATATTTGTGAAGGTTTCATAGAGCTATGTTACTTTTTTCCCACCTCAACTCAGCAAAGAATAAATACTATAGAATTTTAGAGATCTATAAAATCTTCACAAATATCCCTTCTTATAGCCTCCACTGAATATACGTGTTCTCAGAATCTAAAAACTTTGATCATTGATCTATTTGGTTTTGACAGTTAGTTTTATGACTATTATGGAACAATTTTGGGTAGTTAGGTGGTTGCAGCTAGGTTTCTTTGAAGAGTTTGAGTCTATTTCAATGCGGGCTTTCCAAGGTTACAAACTAACAGGGACATTACAGACAGTTTGGTGCAAGGAGATAGAATGGTCACAAGAAAGGATTGAGATGTTAATGAGTGTATGATTTGAGTGTATTTGGATTCTTAGAGGAGTAAAACATAAATAATTTCACAAACATGTAAGTAAAACACAAGGCAATGATCTTACATCACTATTCACTCAAGAACACATTTCCATAAGCAATTTAATTCATTGTTGTAGTGACTGTACCCACAGGCAGAGATTTATTTTGCAAGGATGATTTTTATTTATTGATTGGAATCATTACAATTTTGGTCTCTTACACATCCCACCCTACTTCTCTCCTTCCACTCACATGGATCTTAACACAAATAAACTCCTAACTCCCCAAAAACTAACTGTACCTAACTCCAAACTATCCCCAAACAGTCACAAAACCAACTGATCTTAATTATAAAACAAAAGAAAAAGTATTATTTTGTATTCTTTGCAATTTGCTAAGAATTTGGCTTGTTCTGGAATAATTAAAGTGAGGGCAATGTTGATATAACTATGGGACAAAAATGAAAATTTAAACTATTGTATTATATTGTGGACCCCATAACCAAAGAACTAATATAGAGAGTAGGTTGGAATTTATCAAAATCGGGGATTTTATGAGGAATTGGTGGAAGAATTTGTGAGGAATTTCAATGTGAAAGTGACCCAAGTGAGAGGGGAGAGGAGGAGGAGTAAAGGAATTTATATGGTCTATTGGAGAATAAATGGATGAATATAATATACTTTTCTTCAATGAAATGTAAATTAAATTAAACAAGACTGGTCCTGTCTCTGCCCGTGAGGGAATGGTCCTCTTATTGGTTGCCTAAAACACTTTCTTTCATTGCAATATGGATAGAAAAGATAGATGTTAGTATGATTGTTCATTTATATGTTGATTTGGATTGATTTCATAGAAGAATTCTATGAATGAAAATCATAATAACATTCATTTGAATCCATTTTTGCAATGAAAGACGTTTTGGACACCCAATACATTGATTGTACCCTCATTGGCAGAGAAATGAAACTTGGAAAGAATTTACATTTTATTGTATAAAATACATTTTACATTGTTATGGTGGACTTGATATGCAATTTGAGGGACTCCAAAACTTTAAAATACATTTTATTGCATAAAATACTTTAAAACCAACTATCACTTCTTTGGACCATCTATATGAACAATTGTTGGTGTACAAGAATTTACCCCTCCAATAGGTCTCAAAATGCAAAGAAAGTACTATCACAACACCTTCCCAAAACTTCTAACCTAAAAATAGAGTTATAAAATGATCCTAAACTAAGGATTTTTCACTTTTCAAGAGAATACAACAAGTTTTAATCACCCAACATCAAAACCCTCCATTCTAGGTACATTTACCTATGGCTTTCTCTTCCAAGCATCTCCAAGTACTTCTAGATCCCCTCAATAGATCCAACACCATCTCTTATTCATATCATAACCATCCTTGTCATAAAAAGTAGTCCTCTAATGGACCAATCTCCTAGACCATGATTGGTCCCATCACATGTGACCCTTCAATCAGCAATTTGTCTCCATTAGAGACCTCTAACTCTTCACCCCTGTTCAACCCTACAACAAACACATGAGGAAACATACAAATAAAATATTTAAATACCTTTCCACTTCCCATAACATCCATGGGAGTGAGGGGCCTCACCAATCCATCATTTCACTAAGGCAATTTGTTGTTGCACACCCTGACTGTACAGGGATAGTCACCTCTAAAAAGGGTTCAAACACTTCAAAATATTCAAAAATTAATCCAAATCAACATATAAATGAACAATCATACTAACATCTATCTTTTCTATCCATATTGCAATGAAATAAAATGTCTTAGGCAACCAATAAGAGGACTATACCCTCACGGGCAGAGACAAGGCCAGTCTTGTTTAATTTACATTTCATTGAAGAAAAGTATATTAAATTCATTCATTTGATCTCCAATCGACCATATACCTTACTTTACAATAAAATGTATTTTATGCAATAAAATGTATTTTATGCAATAAAATGTATTTTATGCAATAAAATGTATTTTAAAGTTTTGGAGTCCCTCAACTTGCATATTATTATGATTATTATGATTGTCATTCATAGAATTATTCTATGAAATCAATCCAAATCAACATATAAATGAACAATCATACTAACATCTATCTTTTATATTCATATTTCAATGAAAGAAAGAGTTTTAGGCAACCAATAAGAGGACTGTACCCTTACGAACAGAGATAGGGCCAGTTAAGATCAAAATAAAAACACAAATTATATCTTGACCTTCGCATTTTCTCCTTAAGTGCAACAACAAATCACAATACTATGATCATCTCAAACTTTTGAAGTCTTCAAGTATTTTCCCTTTGTCTTGATTACAAGGATTTCATCTTCAAAAATATTTTAATTCCCTATCTTTATTGAAAAAATATGACTCGAAATACAAGTCTATAATTCGTAGAAACCTAGGTTGGGAAAAACCACGATGAGAATCATTGCTAGGATCTAATGCCCTAATCTTGCCTCACAAATAAGTTCAATTACAATGTTTAAGAACACCAACCCTAAGGAGTCATTGACTGCCTACTTTAAGAGAAACAACTCAATCAATATTACTTCAATGATCTAAGCACCAACTCATACTTCTAAGACCACCAACTCTAAGTCTATTATAATAGATACAACTTATCACAATTTCTAACATTGTCCTTTACAAAATAAGTAGACAAGTAATTCCACTTTGAAAAAAAATTAGATGTATCAAAATGCACTCCAATACTCTCTTTGTAAACTAAATACAAACTGAAATAATAATTCATATAAATATGAAAACTTTCCTCTTCTGTCAACAAATTTTGAAACAAAGTTATCTAAAATCTTAGAACATATCTGAGAAACAAAATCAAGGCATTGTTAATGTTGGAAGAGGTTTGAAAGATAAATAGAATCAAGGCACTCTTTACTGATATAACTGATCTTCAGATCTTTCAGCAAATTATCTTTCTTTTTTATGATTGTGTCAACTCTTAGACTTTAACAAGCATATTTATATGACTTCAAATAGAACTTACAAATTCTTATCATTATTTATAATGACTTCAATACTCATACAAAATTATCATTGAACACCCATATCATACCCACACCTTCTTTCCATCAATCCTCTTTAAATACTACTCGGTGGTTCTAAAGATGTTTGGAGAAAGTTAAAACTACTTCGAATTACTTAGTTAATGTTTGCATCATTCAACTTCATTTTCTCTGTTTGTACAGTTTAGCAACAAGCTTAACCATATCAATCTCACTAGTACATTTGACCTTATTTTTCTACCAAAATTTTTGACCAACAAAAAAAGGTTTTGGTTGGTCAAATTATAGAAGGAAAACTTTGATTTTTTTTAATCCATGCCCATGTTGGTCGAACTTTCGACCAATATCATGGAGGTCAAAATTTTGACCAACACGGGCATAAATTTAAAAAAAAGGTTTCATTTCTCATTTCATTATTCCCGGCACGATGAATTAGATCAAGGGAAACGCGCAAAGGAGGACCGCCCGTAAGGATTTCCTTACCTTAACATAGGTTTTTTGAAGTTTTTTAATTCTTACAGGTATGATGGACTAGTGTGTGTATGAATGAGAAACAAATAATGAATAAAATATAAAATTTAGATTAATGAGAGGATGAATACGAAAGAAGATGCATGAATGAATTAACATTTCATATTTTCATTTGATTTCTCTCTGTTTAGAATTAATGTTTAGTTTAATATTCTATATTTTGTTCTTCTTTGAATTCATGTTGGTCGCAAATAGTAAAGAACTATTATAACCATTATCATACTAGTTTTGATTTATGAAATGGTTATTATAATGGCAGTTGGCAGGGTTTCTGTACCTGCATGGAAACCATGTTTCCATTGTCAATGTTTGAAAGAGACCCCAAACTCTACATGCAAATTTGTTTAGTCTATTTCTATTAAATGTCACTCCTGAAGCGACAAGGATGAAATGCATACAACGGCAAACTAAGCATGAAAGAAAAGTTTAGAGTAGAGCCTCCCACTTTTCTACACCATAGAAAATAATCTTTATAGAAAACCTAGATGGTAGCAATTTGGATTCTCTATGCCATCCTCCACCTCTCATTGAACAAGGCTAGCCAAAAAAGGCATCAAAGGCATCCATTTGTAGGTGTGCAGCTGTGATTATTCCATAGTTGAGTGATGAGTAGATTTAGATGTATCAATTGATTTCTATAGAGCTACAAAAAAAATTTGGTTTAACTTGGTTGACATTCCATATAAGTAAAGAGGCACAAGTTAAAATAAAGTGACTGCATCTTTAATGTTACAGCATTCTCTAAGAAAGAAAATGAAAAATGATACCCTCACATTCTGGATTTTTATTTTTTGTTTGGCTAGTGAAAGGCTCCCCTAAATCTATATATAATTTTATATATATTTGTTTGTTGCTTCAAACTTTTCCAATATCAATACACACATACGACTATATGTGCATACACATAGGATATAAATTCATTTCCAAAGTGTAAGGTGCAGATTTATCTCAGAGCTTGGGATAATTTTTTCTTCATAGAGCTTAGTACATTAAAATGTTTTGTACAATATGTTTGACAGAGAATTTGAGCCAATTCCCATTTAGTTTGGACTCATTTTGATTTGAATGTGTTCTCTTAACAACAAGTAGCACACTCTTGTGCTAGGTTTGACTCATATAATCAAATGTTGATCCAAACTCTCTCAATTATTAAATTAGTCTATATTTATATAAAAATATTATATCTTTATGTATTTTTATCTATTGGTAAGGAAAACATACACATATCATGCCTATTCACACACTTATGCAACCTAACCACAAGAGGCTAGGTGAGTGTGCATCGATTCCTCCATGATAGGTTACCTCCCCTAGCTAAAACCTTTTCTTTAATGAAACTCTCCCTCCAACCTAAGAGTTTCAACAACCCTTGATGGAATTATGGAAACCAATCCTATTATTGGTCATCTTTATCATAAGTATTCTTAATTACACTTCAAAAAACACAACATAATCAAAATGACTTGCCTAATTTCTTACTATTTAATAATTAAAGTAATGAATCAATGATTGGATAGGAAAATAAAATGAGATGTGATGAAAAAAATGCATGTATGATGCATTAAAATCACCATTTGGTGTTCAAAGAGATCAGAGATTAAAGAAGACTGGCAGTCCATTATGAAACTAGGTATTATATATTATACATCCTTGGTGTTTACATTAAGAATGGATTGATTCATAGATATATAAGACAACCCTTCATTATTGCAATTGATTCTAATATTAGACAAGAATATTCAATTCGTTAAAATATTAATTCCATAAACAACATATATAAACAATACACATTAGGGAGCAAATTAAGCCTAAAAAAAAGTTAGTTAATTCATGGGATTATAAGCAACAACTTGTCAGAAATCTGAATATTTTATGAAGGAAATTACATCATATCAAGCTTGTAATGTACAACTGTAGCTCTATAGAAAAGAAGTGACACCAAATGTAAACAACAAGAAAAAATATCAAAGAATTTTTCTCAACATGCAATTTAACAAACATAATAGAATGCATGCAACATTTTCCATACATCAATTTTTGTCTATATCATATGTGTCTCAATTTTTCATGCATGATGTATAATGGAATAGGGGAAAGGGAAGAACATAATTCCCAAGTCTAGCTACAACATGAGAGAAACTAATATACAAGAATAGAAACAAATCCTGCTTAGGTAAAGTTATGTACTAGTGACAAGGTGATAAGATAGTGATTTGCATGCAAACAAGTTTTTTTTACTCACGCTGCACATGAGTTCCTTGAATTCCCTTACTCAAAGAAGCCTTTAATCTGAGAATAATTGCATGATATTCAGCCACATTATTTTTTGATATACCTACATGTTCTTTAGTTCACATATCTCTTTATAAAGAATTCATATTAGATGCAAAACTTCTACACTATCATGCAAACCAACCAATAAGTGAATAGATCATGAAGAACATATGGTGAAAATTTTGCAAAATCTGTTATTTTTTCTTTTTTTTTTAAAATTTGGTCAATGGTACATTTTCTATTTAAGAGTCCCTGAGTGATTTGAATATTTTGTGGTCTAGTGAGCATGATTTGTGTGTGTATTTGTAAATCTTGTATAATCTTGTAATATTTTATTATTTTTTATTATATACAAGATACTACTAATGCTTGTATGTTTATATTTTGTATATTTATAGCCCAAATAATTGCCTGTGAAGAAAGTCCACACCTGGCAATATGAACCCAGAACAAAATAATGAGACAATTGCTAGATTGTGGTCTCAGTTCCAAAGAAAAGTTGATAAATGTAATTATCCTTGCAAAAAGTGTAAAGGCTTAAAGAATCAAAGAATTCTAATCACAAAAGCCCAGAGTCATTGTAGGCAACATGGTCACATTGAAGGGGGGCACGATTTTCATCGATTGATAAATGTGGATTTCTAACCGGAGGAACGTGGAGGTGTGAATATCCAAGCTAAGGATAACACTCCCATGGAAGAAGATGATCATGTGACAGAGAACACAATTGAAGATGATGGTATTGGTGTAGCTGATAATGTGCCAGAAGACATGATTGAAGAAGATGGTATTGGTGTAGCTGATTAAGATTATCATGATGATGCTACTAGCACATCTAATAATGATGATGAAGATGGTCTTGATATACCTCTACTTGAGAAGGCATACGAGCCCCTATACCAAGGCTCCCAAACAACTCTTCTCTCTGCTATAGTGTTGTTGGTGAACTTGAAGGTTATGAATGGTTTATCCAATGTAGCAATGTCACATATGCTAAGGTATGCCATTTTTTTCATCTTCAATGTTAGCATACCATTACTATTCATTATATTAACAATTCATATTTGTTGTAGTAGGTTGATAGCTAAGATTTTGTTACCACCATCAAACATTCTGCCTTGTTCATATCGAGAATTATCTACCATTATGAATCAAATTGGAATGAAGTATCACACAATACATGCATTTCCCAATGATCACATTCTATATCATAAACAACATGAATTTGTAACAGAATGCCCTGATTGTCATATTAGTAGATTCGGTCAAATTAAATAACAAAAAAGGTGCCTCACAAGGTTCTTCGATATATTCCCATTATTCCACGTCTTCAACAATTATTTAGGTGCACTATCTTGGCATAATTTATGGATTACCATGTACGCAATAGAAGTCAAGATGACATTATGCGAATGTCTGTGGATGGTTCTTCATTTAAAGACAAAAACAACATGGCCACACTTTAAAGAAGAACCTTGTAATCTCAAGCTTTCATTGGCGGTGGATAGTGTCAATCCATTTGGAGATATGAGATTTGTTTACTTAGTGTGGCCTAATTTTGTTATTAACAATAACATTCCTCCTTGGATGTCCATAAAGAGGGAGCACATAATGTTTTCAATGATTGTACCAGGTATTTTTTCATTTAATAGTTATCTAAATTAATTTATAAATACCGCATCAAAATGGTCATAATAATTATGTAATGTTTTTGTTCATTCAACTAGGTAAGTACCAAGTTAAAGATATGACCGTGTATATTGAGCCCCTTATTGATGATTTGTTGAAGTTATGGAATGGGGTCACTATGTATGACATTGCTAGACCAATAGGACAAAGACAATTTTAATTCCATGCAATGCTTGTATGGACAATGCATGATGCCCTTGGGCTAATTCATTTTTGTGGTATGTTATATATTGTTAAAGTCACATATTTTTGGTATGTTATAGTGCTTACACATTATTGTTGTATGTTTAAGTTGTGCATGATAATTGTACATGATCCAATTGTACGGTATCTTTTAGGTCTTCAAACAAAGGGTAAATTCACGTCTAGTTTGTGGTCCGAAGATGAAATCTCGTCATTCAAGAAGTTTATGAAAGTAGGTGTTCGATGATTTTATGCACTTTCTCCACAATAATCATAAGTATTGAATTATCGAAAAACATCTTTTTAATGGGAAAGAAGAGACAACATCAAGGCCATGAAGAATGACACCTAATCTATAGAAGTTGGAATACAATAGAGTAAATCACCAAGGTAAAATCATTCCATCTGATGATTTTTGTTTGAAATTTATATTTTGATATTGTCTTTTATTTACTAATGATGTAATTGATGCTCGTGAAGGTTGTCAAGGCATCAATGACCAACTTCCTAGAGGAATAAAAAGTTATCCTAGTCAATTTAGTAGGTTGTCATACTACAAAGACCTCTCAAACATGCATTTGTTTGATGTTATGCATATTGGAAAGAATGTAACAGAGACACTATGGAAAATATTGGATGGAAGGTGTGACAAAGAAAAAATTGCAAAAATTTGTAATGGCATTCATGAATCCAATCATGCACTGAAAAATTTCATTGAATCAAATAGCAATGGAGACCGCATAAATACGAGTCTCCTTCCTTGGTTATTAATTGAGTAGCAAAGTGATGCATTAAAAGAAGTCATAAAAAAACAAAATTTCCAATAGGATTTGCTACAAATATAAGCAGTCTTGTATCAAAGAAAGGTGATTTTGGGCCAGGGTTGAAAACACATGATTGGCATACCTTCGTCAAGGTAAGTCATGTTCTCTATTTACAATATATTTGCAAAATTGCATGTACTTTTTATTGTATTATTTTACAATATATTGAAAAGATCAATTTTTAATTATTATAGTACATCCAACCTCTATCCATCCCACACCAATTTGACAACAGTGTTAAACAAGTTATATACGATCTTAGAAAATACATGAGGTTAGAAGTGTTATTTCTTAGACTTGTTGTACAAATATTATATTTATGACTTACTTTAATTTTTATGTAATTTATTGTATATTATTTTCTAAAATCTTGTTTATATGTTCTTGTGAGTTGAATCTCTTTTAGGTGGTTATCATCTAAAGAAATTGATAAAAAAAGATTAAAAAAATATTGAAAGAGAAAAATTCCCCATCTTATGTGTGAAATGAATAAGTGTCTACCTCCAACTTTTTTCAATGCTCAAGAACACTACCTCATACATCAAGTTGAGGAGATTGAATTGTGTGGACATGTACAAACTAGGTCAATGTGGATGGTTGAGAGGCACTTTTAATTTATGAAGAGATTGGTTCAACAAAGAGCATGTCCTGATGGTTCTATGGTGGAGGGATATATGGTATACCAGACCATGGTGTACATTAGTGAATATCTTCCCAAGTTTGCAGCAAATATCTATGTAGATCGCATTTGGGATCCCAACTCTATTAACAAATTCGAAGGGGAGTACTTGATGGGGAAAGGTAGATTGAGTAAATTGAGAGGTAATTAAATGATGTTATTGTAGTTTATTAATTCTTATAAATCTTCAATATAAGTTGTTTCTAAGTGGTCTATTTGTTTTCTTTACAGTTGGTCATGAGTGGGATGCACTACATTTGTATATTGTAAACAATCTTGATTGGATGATGATATGGATTCAACAATCTCAAAAAAATAGTTGCTCATTAACATGGGATGGTGTTGCATCATTGGTTAAAGAAGCTCATCGTAATGGAAATCCCAATGTTATGTCAATGGTACTTGATCTAGCATATGGTTTAAGAGGTAGAAAGGTACATATAAGTTTACTAACCATGACCCATAAGTTTACTATCAACTCACTGATCGATGCAAATAATCTTGACATGTTTGAATAATTTTAGATCAAACACTACAAAGCTATGTACTACCATGGCCGTAAATTTTGCATAAAAAAGTTAGACGACACAAAGAAAACTTGTGATTCTAGGATAAGTACAATCTTCTAGGTCACTAATATTTCATCTAGAAATAACATACATCCTCAACAATCTAAAAATTGATATTGTGGCATTTTGGATGATATACTTGAGTGTGACTTTAATTCATTCAAATTAGTTCTATTTGTCATCAAATGGTACAAGCTACGGCTGAATCAAAATGATCCTGATAGGATTGTTATTGAACATGATAGTGGATTTACAATGATTAATACAAGGTCATTTGAGCCAGTTGGAAATAAGCCCTATGTTCTTCCAATCCAATGTGAGCCAATTTTTTACTTTGGCATTCCACATAAAAAGGGTTGGTCATTTATTGTTAGACATGATCCAAGAGGAAGGCTGGTAAAGTATAATGTGATGAAAGAAGAAGATATTGAAGAATCAGAAGATGAAGTAAATGATGATCACAAATGACTATTACACAATGAAGAAGAAGAAGAAGAAGAAAATGATGATGATGATTTTAGAGATGCTGACGATGATGGTGATGATGGTGACGATCATGATCATGGTGATGAAGATGGTGTTGATCAAGGTGTTGATGGTCATGATGATGATGGTCATGATAATGGTGATGAAGATGATGGTGATGGTGATGGTGATGAAGATGGTGGTGGTGTTGGTCATGATGATGATGACAATGATGATGATGATCAAGGTGACAAGTAAAATGATGGTGATGATGATGATGATGATAGTCATGATGATGACATGGATGAGGATGATGATCAATGAAATGTATGTCAAGGTATGATCAATGTCACATATGAGGTATTGATTTATTCATAGAAATTTGTTTGACTTGTATGTTTGTATAATTAAGTTATTATGTGTTGAACTCTAATGTCATGGAGTATATTTTTCATCATGTAAATTTTGTCTTCTATGTAATTTGTATCTTACATATCATGTAATTTTTGGCTAACTTAAGGTAAATGATTTACATATGCAAGAAAATTAACACCTCTGACATGGATCAATAGGTACAATTTATTATTTGGTTTCCTTCTCCTTAGTTAGAAAAATATATAGATCCTACTATGTCTCTCATTTGATGGATTGCAGGTATCACCAAATAGGTATTTGTCTGATCTGTCTTCCTCAAATGAGGAAAATGCAGGAATAGAAGACAAAAATGAGACACCTAGTAGGTCTAAAATAGGGAGATCAACTAGAGGTCAAAAGATTAGAAGAAAATTCAATAAATGAATGAATTTTTTCCTTGCTAGGGGGGATCATGTTCTTATGATAATGAGACCAAAGGTGACAGGAAGGTTCCCTTAAGGTACACACATCTTTAGAAAGAATGGGTACCCAAGGAACTACCTCCAGTTAACACTGATTTTTATGTTAACGAAAGGATATATCACATAGCTCCATCTTCATTACATAGTTTGGACTTATTTTCCATGGATGACATAAAGGTCAGTTATAATCAAGTTGCTGAATTGATGGAGTATGTTGGACCTTGTTACAATTACAATAACTGGATGCAAATTGTGCAATATAAAAAAATTATGCGTAGGTATGCATTGTCAGCAAATTATATACAACGCAAAGTAAATGATCAAACTAAAAGGCTCGCTATGTATATTGATGGAAGGCCAAAAGCAACAGGGAATATTGTAGGTTTTATAAATAGTTCTTGACCTATGTCAACTAATAAGCGATCGAATTGTATATTTAAGGCATGCAAGGGAAATCGTGTATTTGTATGTGCAATAAAATCAATAAGTGCAGGGGAAGAGCTTCTGATAGATTACAATTTGAATCATGTAGATACAAAAAAATTCCCTATCATGGGACTGGTAAGTATAACATTTAAATCAATTGCCTCTAATTAATATTGACTCCAATATACAATCTATTATTTTATTAATAATTCTTTTTGGTAAGTTTATTACTTTCATTTTGTTGTTGATTGCTAAGAATTACTAATCTTTGTCACAGGGTGACATGGATCCACCACAAGACACAGGCGGGGATGTTCTAGCTCACACACCTTCTTCATCAAAGGTAAACCATAATTAGTGTAATTCTACAAATTATATAGAAACAAATGTCATATTATTATGTTCTTTTCTTTATGTCTTTGGAGTTAATTTGATAGAATTTTACTGATATTGATGTCACAACTTGATACTTATTGATAGAGAAAAGCACAAATGACAGCAGATCAATTGTGATCTAAAATTGAGGTGGCATTTTTAGGTGACATCACATGTAGCACTAACCCTGTATTCATGGCTACTCAAATTCTAAATAAATACAGTAAATAAATTCTTAACCTTGTCATGGAACCAAACAAAACTGAGGAGTCAGAAGCACTCAAAGATGAATTGATACGTAGAGTCAATTGTATGAATGTAAGAAGTAATTAATCTTAAGCAATAATTAAAGTTCAATAGATGTCTATATTTTATACTATCTTATGGATCATGATCTAAAATATGATGTGTTCTTCTTACAGGATTTTTTGACACCTGTGAAATGTGGTCAATATGGTGAGGATTGTAGTGCCGCATAGCCTTCATGTAAATAATCCTTAAACTTTTAACCATTCATTTAACTTGTGTACGCATTATTGACTCAACTTATGTTTGGGATGCTTCTAGTACCCCATTTAATCTTTATCCATTGTAAATGTCTTTGCTAACAATGTATTCTTAAGCTCATGATAAAGTGCAGATGCCTCCGATCAACAATCTGATATTGTCGGTTGCATTGTCCACAACAAGGAGCTTGCAGACATCTTCCTTTGTACCAAGTACAACTGGTAAAACCTTATTTTTCTATATTTTGTTATGTGCTAATCATGCATTGATTATTTTTCTTGTGTGAATTTTATACACTGCATGGACCTATTTTGTGCACTAATAGATACACCTAAACCTGGTACAAGAATAGAGACTAGTACTAGTGAAGCTCAACCATTTCCTGGATCATCATGTGTTACTAGTACTAGTTTGTTTTCAGGGACATTATTGTTGAGCAAGAAAAATATGTTTCCGTTAAAAGTACCAAAGCTTCCAGGTGCTTTAAAATTATTATTATTTACAGTGTAATTGTAGTTTACTTATACATAACTCATTTTGGACTGATAATCCCATGATGTTTTTATAGGAAATGATGTTTTTTATGATACTCTTTTTGAAATGACATTGAAGCTATTTGGGCCCACCATATGTAAAAGGTACATAGCTTCACAATATTGGTACAATATTTTTCTTATCTTCCATTTATTGTACTATATTAAAGTTATGATATCTAACAATTTTGTTTTTTTCAAAAAAGGTGGAATGAACAGGATACTGACTTAAAAAATCAGCTCATTAAATCTTTAGAGGACCTCTTTGGAAATAAAACTTTTGATAGTGCCATGATTCTTAAAAAAGCATCCAAACATATAAAGACTGTGAGGGACCAATATAGAAGGGCTCTAAAGGATAACCCAAAGAACGAGCATCCTCTTATGATTCCACCGATGGAGTGGAATGAAATAATGGAAGATGCAAAAGAGAAAAGGCTAAAGGGTAGAGGAATTCAACCAGAAGATGGAAAAAGAAGGTATGTCATGATAGTATTAAGTAGAATGTAATCATGCACTAATTAGTGATCTTTGTAAATATATAATCTAACATGTTTCAAACTTTTCATAGACTGTAAGACACATCAAAAGCTACAAAAGTGAGATTAAAAAAGGTTGGCCAACACAAACTTGGCTCTGGTGGCTATATGAAACTTCACTCTCGACACGTAAGTAGCAACATTGGAATTTCATATCAAATTTTTATATATAAGGTTGCAAACAATTTTTTTTAATCAAATCATACATGCAAAAGTGATGATATTAAACAAAAAATATAGGGCCCAAAATTCAATGTAGATCCCACTGATGAAGACAAAAGAATAGCCTTGAAGGAAGGCTATAAAGTCATGGCTACACACCTATGCCAAGAATCCGAAAGCCATAATGAAGAATCCACTGCACCAGATGAGACATGGGTAAATTGGTCAAATGAAAAGTAAATTAAATTGAATAGTTAATTTCGAACATAAATTGACTATTTCATGATAACAATGTGCATGACATTTCACTACAGCCTTTAAATCCTATCACATAACCTAGGCGTGACGAAGGCCATGATGTCCATCACAGTGGTGGAGCTATTAATTTTCTATTGGAAATAAATTACGTAATTATTAATAGAATTTAACATCTTTAATTGCAATTGGTCGTGTAACCTTTTTTTGAATATTTTAGAGCATGTTGAGCATGTTGAGGTGGTGGTAGATCAAAATGTTATTGTACATGATGTGGCATTTTCAGGTAAAGAAAAATGCATGTTATGTTCAATTGGTTAATAAAATGCATGTAACAATTAAAAAAAGTATGTGAATTTAACCCATTTACTTGCTATTGCAGCAGACCCCCCTTTAGTGCAATAGCCTCGTGCTCCTCAAGACATGAGGAAGCATCATAATTTGCGATCACAACCACAAGAGGAAGAGGAAGATATTGATGCTCCTCTCAACCTTTACCTTAAGAAATCTAAGAAAAACCCAAAAAAGAAATGATTTCTTAAAAATGCTCTTTGATAAAACTTGTTTGATTAACTTTGTTGGATAATTAAAGAATGTTGTTTTAAGTAACTATCTATGAATGTTGTGTATTAATATTGAATTATATGTCATGTTAATGAATATTTTTATGTGTTAATGAATTCTTGATTAGTGTTGTGTATTAATGAATGTTATGTGATTGTACTGATTGAATGTTATAGTTCATAAATGGATGAATGAAGTGTGTAATTAGATGTTAATGGAGAATTTAGATTGATGTTAGGGGGAGGGGGGGTGAGGCTAGATGATCTTCCACCTTCACGTGGTTGGCCTTGTTAAGTAGATAATATTAAAGTATTCTCAAAACCAAGTGAAGCTTAAACTAACATACCTTCATTATTTAATCAATTTCATTCATTCTAGGTCTTTTCTCATAAGTGCATTTTGATTGTTTCATTGTCAAGAAACAATCAAATAAAAAACTGGAAGGGCCAATAGTCAACTTGTCTGGTATGATTCGGCTTCATTTTGTGTAAGTATTCTCTTATTGAATGCATCAACCTCTCTTGGCCTAATCTGGATTATTTCATTGGTTTGTGAATTTTTAGTAGGTGAAGTGTTAAATCAATTCCTATCTTCTATTCTTCATTCATAACTATCATCTTTAGGAAAGCACATCATTATATCATTGATGTTATGTACCTTTAGCCAATGTAGATAAACTCACTATGACAAGCATGGCATAACATGTGTTCTTGACTTGGACTAGTAAAGGCATGATGTCATTGTCATTTGGAACTGTAATGTGTCACATCACTTGCCAAATGGAGCCTTCAAAGAATAAAATATGTCATGTTTTATCTTATACTACCATTGTGCTCATTGTCCTCTAGTTACTTGTCTCTAAGTTTGTCTTTCATATTCCTTCACCTTCTAGACTCATGCATTTCAAGTTGTTGTAGTTCATTGTCTTCTTAATTTCTTTGGAATTATTTTAAGAAAAGTTTCTCTACATTTATTCATAGCGGCTCTTAATTGGTTATATTTGGCATTCTTTGTGCAAAGTTATAGACTGCAGTATTTCACTCCCTTTGACATTTAATCAAATAGTTTAAAAATCTCCACAAAGTGTTATCTCATTTGTCAAATGGTTAGTGTTCTTGGTTTATGTGAGCCATCATGAAGACTCTCCATTTAATACTTGCAATTGTTATTTAGTGTAAAAGATTTTCATTTGCTACTTTTTTCATCTTGTCTCATCAATGACTATAAAAACTCCTAATTATGCACTATCCGATCCAACAATGCAGCCTCCAATAGGATTGTCACACATTTTGGAGTTTTTATCCTTTTCGGTACCATATATTTGTCCTTATGTTCTTTGTTCACCACATCTACCCTTTTCTTCAATGCTAGTGATGGAATCTCAATGTAGTGGCATGCCATTATATACTGGTAGTTATGTACCTTTGACCAATGTAGATAAACGTGTTATGTCAAGCATGGTCTAACATGTCTTATTGACTTGCACTAATAAAGGCACCCTGCCACTCTTATTTGGAACTATAACGTGTCACATCTCTTACCAAATAGAATCTACAAGGAAGAAAAGATGGCATGTTTTATCATGTACTGTCATTGTGCTCATCGTCATCCATTTACTTTCCTTTGACCTTGTTTTTCATATACCTTCATGTTCTAGACTCATGCATTTCATGTTATTTCAGTTCACTATCTTGTTATTGTCTTTGGAACTATTTTATAGAAAATTCTTCTACTTTCATTCATATAAGCTCTTAGCTGGTTATAAATGGCATTCTTTGTACAAACTTACAACATGTAGCATTTCACTCCCTTTGACATTTAGTCAAATAGTTGATAAATCTCCACAAAGTGCTATCTAATGTGTCAAATGGTTGGTGTGCTTGGTTGATGCCAACCATCATGAAGGTTGTCCCTTTTCATGTTTTCCACTGTTATTTGGTGTAAAAGATTGTCATTCTCTTCCCTTGTCATCCCATCACAATGATTGTAAAAACTCTTCATTATGCACTGTCTTGTCCGACAGTGCAGCCTCCATCAGAACTACATAATTTTTGGGTTGGATATTTGTCCTTATGTTCTCTTTTTTCCATGTTTTCCCTTGTCTTCAATTTAAGTCTTGTAAAAATAGTCTTTCACCTATCATTCTACTTATGTGATGAGTCTAAATGTAATGACATGCCATAACATGTTGTCACTCGGTATAGTTTAAGCCATAATGTTTTGAATGCTAAATCATTTGATTTTTTTGGTTTTTTTTGGTTTTTTTAAGAATGGGTAAGGAAGTTGATGTAATCAGTCTATGATTAATGAAGTTTGGGTTTTCTGTAATATTTCATGACCATGTTCAGTTAAACAGTCTTGTTCCAACATTTTCTTAAGGTCTATATGGTATATTTTGGGAGAACCATTTATTGTAGAGGTTAGAGCATTGAATCACAGTCATTTTGGAATTTGTGGAATTTAATTCCATTTAGTATTAACAAAGATATCTAAAATTTTGTGCAAACTATTCCAAACCCTCATAGGGTAATAAGTGAGTTTCTAAAATGTACATCCTCTTTGTTTAACATGAATCAAAGCCCCAAATTTGGTAGATCAATGGGGAATTTTTTGTATTTTATGTCTTTGTGTTCATAGAAGACCATGCTCAAGGTTTCATGTGCATTTGAATGTAGAATGTCATGGAATGTTGTCTTAGTTTGAGAAAAGAGAGTAATGTGAAGGTTTAATGGTGAATTTGTGTATGAAGGGAATTCACAAGGAAGATATTGATTTAGAGATATGAGTGGGAAAATGTTAGATGTGTTGTAGTGATTGAAAACTAAGGAACGCATATTTTATGATCATTAATGTGACTGTCTCAAAATAGAGAGATAATTAATTGTCCATGTCTAACAGTTTGGGATCAAAGAGTTCAAGGGATTGTTGTGAAGGTTTGCTAGGTGTATTAGGTGTTGAGAGAGTTGTAGTAAGAGTTCATTGATGTTGGAAGAATTTAGGAGTCTAAGTCATGAATTAGGAATTCATTCAAGATAAGAGTCTAATTAAAGATATTTTCATAGGGGACATTCACGGTCCATTAGGAGATTACTTGTTAAAAGAGTTTGGAGTTGTTAATTTATACTTGTGAGAGTATGGGGTACTATCATGAGTATGATCAGAGAAGGGTGTAAAGATTCAAGGAGGTAGAGTGATTGATGAGTTGAGTGTGTTGTCATAGGGAAATGGGGTGTGTAATTAGTCAAGTTATTAAATACAATCAAAGTTAGTGTGTGATCAAAGGTATGCAATTGGGAGTTACAGATTAGAGGGAATATTGTTTGGAATTCAAAGGTTGTGATTAGAGTAGTGGGATCAGTTGAGCGGTCTTGGAGAGTGATCCAATTGGAGAAGACATTCTAGAATAGGGAGTTGAGTTGTGAGTGATGATGTGAAGTTATATCTGCCATTTAAA